>VYXC01005348.1:1183896-1258235 GCA_013397175.1 Platysteira castanea
TTTTTTTTCTCTTGTTAAATCTGTTATCCCAGAGGTGTTACCACCATTTCTGATGGGCCCAGCCGTGGCCAGCAGCACATCCATCCTGGAGCCAGCTGGAATTGGCTCTGCTGGACATAGAAGCTTCTGGCAGCTTCTCACAGAAGCCAGCCCTGTAGCTCCCCTGCTACCAAAACCTGGCCATACAAACCCAATATAGACCTCTAGTAACTCAATCCCTAATCTGCTTTAGTTTCCTTTTGCAAATGGAAACATAACATGTTTATTGGATTTTCTCCTTTATTTCAGTGCACAAATGCACTGAACAGAGAAAATAAGTGAGCTGGTCAAAATGAAAATATTAACAATTTTGACAGAAAAGGCTGTTTTTAAAGATTTTTAATCAAAAAACCAAAAACATGGAATTTATCTGGAAACCTTCATTACTGTTCCATTTTTTGGTTTTCCCCATTTTGACCATACTTAATCCATTCTTCTTACCCTTTTTAAAATAAAAAAACAGTCCAGAAAAACACAGGGAAAAGTATGGAGGAAGAGGGTAAAAAAAAATCTGGAAGCCAAATAAGTTAAATTCATCAAAAACTTTCCATTTTCTACACACTTCATTTTTAAAGAAAGGTTCAGTCTCCATAAAAATGGATTTAATAATGTAACAATTTCTAAATTGTACTTGCCATATTAAAATGAGATTTGTTGAATTTGAACAGCATTTCAAGAAAATCATTTTGATAGATCAAAACACCCTCGTGGAGGGCAGTGTGGAGTAGAAGGAGGTGCTTTAGCCAGCTCTTTCCTGAACTGAGTAGATTTAGGAGGTAGACACTATGAAAAGCACACATAGCAAGGCAGCCTGAAGGAAGAGGAGGTGAAAGAACAATTTATTGGTCATGTTCTATCTGAGCCACAGAAAATAATAACTTTTTTTTTCAATATTTTGAGATCTTGCATGTAAACACACAAAAAACCTGGTTTAAATATAAGTAATTTAATAGAAGCAATAAAAATCTCTGTCATCTATCAGCAGATTTATCAAACCAATTAAATAGTATAATGAAAAAATATGTGCTTTCCAATACATTACCCCACCTAAGTCATGAGGGGAAAAATGGAACCACTAATGCAATTAGATGCAACCTACTGATGGCAGAGTGTAATTTATTTATTGTGCACATGCACTTTTCCCTCTATAAAACAGTAGGGGTGTCTGACTAAATCCATTATGTAAATCTCAGCATCTTTTCACTAGCACTTAGAAACTATTATTTTTCTTTGAGGCTTTTATAGTCACTTTTGCCTGAACTTGATGCAATTAAAATACAAGTGCTCTGCAATTCTACAGGCACTGCAGTTAAGCACCTGATTAGAAGTAAAACTTAAACACAAATAAGGCACAAAGGTGTTTGTGTAGGTGTTTGATATCAGAGATCTTAAGTCACGTTCAGAATTAAATTGTTTGAAATCAGCAATAAATCAGTGTATTCAGGAACAAAAATAGAATGCAGAAATAAAACTTTTAAAAAAATACTGTTGATGGATAAGAAAATAACTGCATTAAGACCAGTGTGGTACCACACCTCCTCTGAACTGGTTGAAGACCCTACACAGCTCTTGCTGTTGTCTTTCACTTAGAGTTACATTGTCCTCAGCATCCTGCTCTGGGCATTCCTTCAGGACATGAAGAATTTTCACTTAGGATCAAATTTCCAGGACAGTTTGTCTTATGTAGCTGTGATATAGCGAAAGAGCTGAGAAATATGTTTGAAAATACGTATAACCAGGGATATATATGCTCACATCCATTCCTCTTCAGCAGCGTTTTTGTGGGTACATATTAAGTGTGTCCTTGAAGCTTTTGAAAAGTGCTAAATGCAACTTTGTCAAAAGCACCTAAATGACACATAAATCAAAACCAGCTAAAATCATAGTCTAGGTCCCAATTTCGGAATCAATTCAGAATCAATTCATTCCAATATTTTAAGAGCATAAGAACAACTATTGGTGGTCAGAACAAGCATCTTTGTCAGTTCATAGTGTGCCTCCAGAATGGCTTAATGTGGAAGCCTCAGGAACAGTATCAGCTAGTGTTAGACTCCTTGACTCCTGAAATATTTTCTTCTGTGTGAGTTCATCTTTGAAGTCTGCTGTGAATTAACAAGTTCCTATATTACAGCTGGGACTTAGCAACTGATTATCAAATCATAGAATGACTTGGGTCAGAAGGGATCTTAAAGATCATCTAGTTCCAGCTCTCCTGCCATGGGCAGGGATGCCACCCACTAGACCAGGTTGGTCAAAGCCCTATCCAAATGGGCCTTGAACACTTCCAGGGATGAGGCATCCAGAGCTTCTCTGAGCAACCTGTTCCAGTGTCTCATCACCCTCACAGGATAGAATTTCTTCCAGTTTTTTAATCTTAACCTTCCCTCTTTCAGTGTAACGCCAATAGCCCTTGTTCTATCACTTGTGAAAAGTGATCCTTAACCCCTGTCAGAAGTCCCTCTCCAGCTCTTGCAGGCCCTCTTTAGGTACTGGAAGGCTTATAAGGTCTCCCCAGAACCTTAATGATCTTGTTCGTTCACGATCTTGTCTCACTACAAATAACTAGTAAAACTTCCCAATTTGAATCTCAGTGGAAGTCGCATGAGGTTGAGGATTAGCTCAGACCTCATTCTGTAACTAGGTGAGTTATAGGGATGCAGCCATGTGTCTTGAGCATGGTGGGGATCTTTACTTATCCATATTTGTAGAAAATGTCAGGATGCTTGAACTAGAAAGTCCCATTACATCTGAAACAAAGGAACTTGTAGAACTAAGCTCTGTTGGATATCTCTCCTCAACTCCAGATGTCAACTGGCTGAAAAATTGGCTTCTGAGAACAAACTGGGCATCTGTCTTTTATTCATCATCATAGGTCTCTAACAACATAAGGATAAATAGCTTTACAGGAGACAAGGCATAGCATCAGACCCTAATCAGAGAAATATTTCAGTATGACAAGCCTACTCACAGAATCATAAAAAAATAAAACTGGAAGGTATTTTGAGAGATTTAGTTGCCTAGTTTATCTATCCCCCATCCTGATGGATGTTTGTCTGAATGGCATTTTAAACATCCAGCAGCAGATTCTCCACAGCTTTTCTAGACAGTCTGTCCCAGAGATTCACTATCCATTCAGCACATTTTTCCCAATGTTGGGCCTATCTATCACTTGCTGCAATTTAGCCCCCCCCCCTTTTTTTTTTTAATCTTATCTACTGTAGACTGACAGAATAATTTATTTCTTTATTTGGAGACTGGTATAAAGTCTAAGGTAAAATCTCTCTTCTCCTTTTTTTAGCTGCACAGCCTCTGTTCTGGCATTTAAAACACGTCAGAATGTACAGTGTGAGGGGATGGGTGTCAGCAGGGCATTAGTGTGTTGGGAACAGCAACTGGATGGGCTTTCCTTTCCTATCTATATGAAGTCTTTACGTGCAGTCCTTACTGTTGGGACAGATGGTCTTCCAGAGGTGAAACTGTTAGTAGCAATAATTAATCTGGATTTAGAAAATCCAGCATCTCACAAACAGATGATACACAGAAGTAAAAGTTTCACCTGGCAATATCTCCAACACAAATATCTTAACTGCTGTATTAATCTGGGGAGAAAAAAAAAAAAAAACAGAAAAAACCAAACCAAATCAAACCTAGGCAACTGCAGGACTCTATCAAGCAAGTTCAAATGTTAATTTAGTGTTAGTAAAAAAGGTATCTGGAAAGATAATGAACTTTGTTGTTATATTAATACCACATTAACTGTGAGCAAAGCACTCAGACATATTTCACTGCTATAGAAATTTGCATCACAGAGATATGTGGGGAATAAAAGATAATGAATTCATAACTGAGCCAATACTTCCAGTAAGCTTAGTCAAATGATGAGTTAGGACACCAAATATTCCATAGTTTTGCTACATAATTAATACAGAATGCTGAAGAATGCTAAGGTTGGAATAAATGTTCATTTCATTAAAAATGTATGAATGCAGTCTTGGAACAAAATTATTCATTAAATCATTTTTAATGCAGATATGAGAACGACATACAAGCCTGAAAAGCTTTCAATGATGAGCTGTGCCTTGGGTTTCTTGAAGTCAATGTTCAGACTTGCATACCAAAGTAGAAGGTGATCAGTTTTGTCCTTGAACACATCCCAGCACGTGCATCAGATGGATGAAAACCACAATTTTGGATGTGATGTAGAATGATGAATTGCAGTTCTTTCATGGTCCTGGCATTACCTATGCCAGAATAACTGCAGATTCATTACATTGGAAACCACGTAATGTTTGGTTTGGCTGCACAAAATACATGTTTGTGATTTCCATATGCCTCATTCAGTTTACAGCTCAGGAAGCTGAGTCTCTTCCAAGCTGGTATCAGCTATTTTCTTCAAATTCTGATGGGAGAGATGCTGTAGGATGGATTCAGTTCTGTGAAGGTACTCAGAAAACGCCTTTGCCAAACCTGGGAACATGTTTTCTTTTTAAGTGTGGTGGTGGGACACTTCAGTATCTCCAGTTTTAAAAACTCTCATTGGAATTTCTTTTAGAGTAAGTTGTAGCTTTCATCTGACTGGAAATACTGTCTTGTTTTGTTTCATAACGAATGGTCTTCTGTTGCTGAAAATCCAGCCTTTGAAAAGTTGTCAGTGGCTTATTTTTCTCTGACTTATTTTATTTATTTATTTTTTATTTACTTGTTTATTTACTGATTTATTTACTTATTTATTATATTTCTCTGACTTATTTCTCCCTGACTTATTTTTCTGTCTGTCTGTGTGTCTTTCTAACTATTTATCTTGTTTGAAGCTCATTTCCTACCAAACAAGTAAGCATTTCCTACGACATCCTGGCTTCAAGCTCTCATTTCCTGGTATTTCTTTATAATATTTTTTAGCACCTGCTTTGTCCACACAGTCAGGTAGCTCTGTAGCTCCTCACTGGAAGTCTGTGTTACTTGGTGTGTGACATGGATCCCTGCTGGCACACACAGCCTCACACGGTTTATCTCTAGAGGTGGCACTTTGTAACACATCGTATTTCTTGATAAGACACACAGGAATTCTTTTCTCTGTAGCATAGCGTCTCCTGAAGGATACTCTTCCCTTGATATGTAGTTTCATAAACAGTTTCATAGGTACTTTTTGGTACAGTACTATTCTTAGTGTTCTCTGGGCAAGTTTAATTTAAGTCATACCCACTGCAATAATGATATACGTGACTCTGCCAGCTGCAAGCTGGATGCAATGTCTGACATTAATCCTACAATATCACCACACCATTTCTGGCGCTGTTTGATCCCTTGCATCTAGATGCAATAACAAATCTGTCATTGTTGACTTGGTTACAGCCACTGAGCAGATTACTTGGTACAACCTGCAGGTGAGCTCTTCGTGAACATTCACATCACCTTCACACACAGCAGCCTTAAACCACCTCCTCTCTGTAGAAGTCGATTATTTTCATCTACTACAACAATATAGTATGGATAGAAAACATCCATTCTGATCTTAAAGGTCCTAATTTATACCCTTTTGAATGACTGAGCTTGTGAATTTGGCTTAATTCTGTCAGTTACTTTGAAATATCAGAAACTGCTTGAAAGCAAAGCAATTGAATAAAGCTGAAGTCAGCCTGTTCTCCTGTGGCAGTATTTTCAGCTTGTTCAGCAAAAGGTACTTGCACTCCATCACAGCACAAATACTTCAGTCACAAGATAATGTAACTACCATAGGTTCTCTTTAGCGATATAGTTTCATTAGGATTTTCCAGTTTTCTCCTTTCTGTGAAAACTTGGCACGTCATCCATATATTTTGTGATTTTCTATTCTGTTTTTGGAAAATATCGTGAAGGATGAAGAAGCTTGCTGCCTTTTAAATTTGTCTCTAGCCTTTTTTTTTTTCTGTTAAAGAATTCAGGATGTTTGAGAGCTTCATCTATTTGCTAAGTCAAAAAACAGATTGCACCCAAAAGCTATTGAGTAGCAAAATTGCCTTATGCTGTAACTTGTTTCAAAATAAATGGAGCAATTGAAAGTCATTAAACCAGAATAGGAAGAAAGGTGGCCTTATTTTCTAAACTTACACAAATGGAGGGCTTGTTGTCACAGCATTTTACAGACAGTAATGATAGCAGGCAACTAAAGTTCAGTTTTCTTTGAAAACAATGATGGAAACAGCTCAATGCTGACAAATGTAGACGTATTAGGTTTTGGAAATGAAGTCCATTCTGCTACTGCTGCAGGTGATTTCATTTTATTACCTTAAAAATATCACTTAGGATTCAATTCAATTGCCAAAGCACAAGCATTTGAAGTCTTTTGAGGTGCCTTCAGTAATGACACTTGGTCTTCAGCCCAGCCCTATGCAGATGCCATCTGTATCTCAGGGAATCTCAGTGCTGGACACCTGCCTTTTGGAAAGCAAATTAAGCCCTATCAAATAGCAACAATGTAGGATTGCATGCTTATCTTCAGCCCAGCTCAAACATTAGCTATCTTTTGGCTGTCAGACTGTTTGTGGAGCTATGGAATGGTAGGAGGTGAAAAGGACATCTACACCTGCTCTGTTAATTAGAGAGACAAGCAACTACTTTTAGTTTTGCCTAAATCTTAGGTCCCTTTATCACTGAGAAATTCAAAGAAGGAAAAGTACATCATAAGATGGCTGTCGAGCACTTTTCATAAACTCCTGAGATCTTTCCAGGCACTGTTTGATTCACACTAGCGGCTAAACAACAAAAGATTCATAGGTTGCATGGCTCATCTTTATTCTCTGCATTGACTTTGCACAGAAGACAGGAGCAAAGAAGAGATGGGGCTGCACTGAGGCACGCAGACATATTTGCAGCAACAAAGGAAACCCTTTTTGTTGAACTCAGATGACCCAGGGAGAAATCCCATCTTCTACAGTTGTTCTCAGTGACTGAGAGACCACTGGGTAAAAGAGATGAACTTTCAACCAGCTGAGATTATCAAAGGACTGAGCATGTTCTGGACTGAGAAGAAATTTGAGCTCATTTCTCTGTCACCACTTGGAAGTGTAGGAAAATAAATGGAATTGAGAGGTAACACCATGATGTGGCCAGGGCTCAGCAGGCTTTGCCCTCACCAAGCCTTTTCTGCACTAGGAATAATGAAACAAAAGCATTCTGCTATCTTCTCTTTCAGTCTCACCGAGTTTACCAAAGAGCCTAGAGAGCCCTAACCCAATAGGTCCTGTAAATAAAAATAAAGTATGATCTGCATTTTACCAGTCTCTTGTATAGCCGTAAACTGCCCCCAAGCCCTTTTCCACCTCTCTAAGTTCTTTGGAACACAAGCGTTCTTTTCTGACCTTTAGCTCTCAGCTTGTTGCAGTGGATCATCTTAGTGAGGTGATAGCAGCAAATCTGGAACTAATTTACTTGTTTTCACACATCAGTGCTACGAAAATATCCTGCAGATAAGAAGTCTTGATCCACAAAGTCAGAGGGACTTTTCATTCTGCCCCTAAGAAGTAAGGGAATTCACTCAGTTCTTAAACATCTCTAGGGATACTTCTTCCAACACATCTCAGACTAACACAGCAGTCCCCCTTGCCTTAAAAATATATGGTTGTCTAAGCACAATGTTCATGAAAAGGTTAATTGCCTTACTGTTAATAGTGAAATGAAAATAATTAACTATATATCACAGTGCTGACTAAGAAATGTACTGCTAAGGAATTGGTAAAATTCAGAGAAAGGTAGAACCTGAATCATCATATGAAATAAGCGTCTTCTCAGAGTCTGAATATTTTGTCAGAAGTTCACAGAAAATGCCTCTGACTGTACAGAAAATGCTACTGATGAAGCAGCAGGTGTAATTCCACAGGTTCTTTGTCTTTCAAGAGAATGGGCATTGTAGTATATAAAAAGGCACTTTGCTTATTGGACAAAAGGCGTTTGATATTCTAGCACCATAGAAATGTTAAGTAAATCTTTGAATGTCTCAAGTCAGAATGCCATCAGGTTATAAATTATCAGGGCCACACGAAACAAGTCCAGGATATGCCCGTGCCTGTTGTAAGAGAACTTTGTAAAATTAATTCTGAAAGGACATTTGGCATAAGTAGCATCTCTGCCTTTCCTCATACAGTTTCACAGTCTGTGGCTTAGAGGTAAATTTCAGTTTAGCACAAAAGCATTCAGCTTCTTAACTACCAAAAATGTTAATGTATGGCTTATGGCTAAACCGCTTCCCCCAAATTGGAAAGTTTACATTTAAAGGTCAGAAGGTTTCCAGGCATTTGAAGACAATGAAACATATTCCCAGGGCACTCTTTGCCACAGAAATCAAGTTGTTGATACTCAAAAATCCTTCCAGTTACATTTATTATGGCTTATAAAGAACAGAAAACTACACTGGTTGTTAAAACATCAAGAATCCAGCCAGATTCTCCTTCACTTTACTCCAGAAATAACCAAAAAGTAAGCTGAGACTGTATCAAAAATGAGTCATTCAGAAGTATTTCTAAGCTTGCAAGTTTGGGTGAGATACACAGGTGGTTTTGAACAAGTTTCTACCTGTCAAGTTTGTTTCTACCGCGAAGCAATGGCAAAACCAGCAGATAAAAAGTCAAGAAACTCATGTACACTCTAATGCTGTTACATACATTCAAGCCAAAAAAAAAAAGATAATGTGAACAGCCCCTAAGTGGGTTTGAGATTTTTGGGTGGGGTTTTATGAAAAGCGTAGTTTTAACCTCCAAAACAGTCTGAGTAGACTGTTGTGGAGAAAAGGGTGACATCCAAGTGTCTCTGCTCTCGGGGCTGAATGTGTCCTATAATTTGAATATGGCCATTTATCCAGTTCTTCAGGACTTTTGACAATGGGCTTCAGAAGAGTTATGAAAGGCATGCAATAGTTTCCTCTTCAGATAAACAATTATTTTACAACAGGTAGATCCCATTTGATGCCATTCAATTCACAGCCTTCCTAAGATGCATTTACTGGTCCAAAAGGATTGGAACAAGAAATGCACTACCATCTTTCCTATGACTATTTCATAACATTATCCCATGGCATTTGCCCAGACATAGATTTAAAGCTGTTTTCTTCAGATAGCTGCAGCAGCAAATTGGTTCTGTCTTTCACAACTTTATGAAGAAGAGTTACAAAAATATAATTCTCCTAAAGGTGCCCTACCATCATCTGTATTGTATGGCCACATGCTGTATTAAAAATTCTAACGTTTCCTGAAGAAGTAAGAAAGAAAAGTAGATAATTGGATTTTCTTCTGCCTGTCAGGAACATACCACTCAACACCAGGCAGTGAATGGAAGAGATACCACTGTTTAGTAAGTCATGGTAATTGAACAGCTGACCTAAAAGGTCATTTGACTGTGAACAATAGGTATCTGTTAAAGGTTTATCACTGCTCCTGATTATATTATCAAAGCCTTGCTTAGAAAAAGTCACAAATGCTTAAGGGGAGCAAGCACTTTCTTCTGTTATCTGGGTTTTTATTCATGTACCTATACCAACCTTAGAAGAATTAACTGTGATTTATAGTAACCAGAGATAAGAATCAAGACAAAGATTGCTTCTTTAAGTTAATATGTGTCCCATCTATTTCATGGGGCTATTTCAAACTAAATGTAATAAAACTGGATATGTCCTGTTTGGACATAAATACAGATTAAAGACAAACCAGAACATGTTCTTGATGAAAATTGACACAAGAGAAGATGAGCTGCATTAACTGAATGTCAAAGGTAATAAATGGTGGACAGCGCTGAAAATACTCCTTCATTAGCCAGACAAATCACAAGTGTAAGAAATCTTGTTCTATCCACTAGCATTCTTTTATGGATTCTTTTGTTAAAGTTTGGGTACTGAAAAAAATTTCCTCAGTAAAAGGCAGAGTCCATTCTCCAACAACCTTGTATTCATGATGAGGAACTTGAAAAAGAATTTTTTTTTATTCTGTTCTTTGCAGTCTGTTGATGTAAAATTAGGCAAATTTTATGTTTCTTTGTAATAGTTGCAATAGTTTCTACTGTGCCTTTTATCAAAGAGTGTTGATTTTGAAATGTGCTGCTTTCATGTTTCATATTTCTTTTATTATTTCCTATATTTTTATCCCATACTCCTTTCTTTTCTGTGTCCCTAACTCTCACCCCTTCATCCCTTTTCTTTATTGCCAGTTAAACTGGTGGCTCGTACAGGAAGAGAAGGAATGAAGGTGAAGGAAAATTAAAATAATGAGAAAAGGAAAGTTGAGAAGAAAGAAAAAGATAATTCATGAGTCAATATTCTAGTGTAATTAAAGTTAGGGGGAAAAAGATCTTTTTAAGTAAAATGCTTGACCTTCAGAAAGATTTGTCAGCTGTATTTTCTGAGGTTATTAGACCCAGTTTCTTTGCTCTGTGTGTCACTATAATAAGCATCATAACTATCAACTCCAAAAGGCAGTAAGTCCTGGGTGAGGAATTCAGGGCAGACCTGTCACTGGCCCTACGGACCCCATTCCTTCTTGGCAGCACATCCCACACTGAACCCACTGTACCATGTAAGAGGCCTGCCACCTTATGACAATTGTCATCATGGTGATGGCTGTACTGAAGTCAGCAGCCACAAGGAAGCATCCCAGAGCCCCTGAGCATCATCCTGAGTGGGTGGCACCATTTGCATTCAGACTTCACAAAAGCCAAGCGCTTTTCAAAGCGATCCTCTCCTTTTCAAAGTGATCAGTTACTTAGTGAAAGCAAGTGCCAGAAGTTTTGCATTGAATCTCAGCCATTGCAGTCTTTCCCCCCTTGTGCAGTTCCTTCCACAAATGTTATATAATAATAAATATTAAACTGCCAAATAACATTAGGCACATTAGCAATATCTCCACTGAAAATACGTGCCTGCTCTTGGTTCCTTAGAAAAGCTCCCACTTGAGAATGCTGTGGCCACTCAAGCCAGCTGCTACTGACTTCCAGGGTGTGCTTGCTTTTTTTACACAGTACGGACTATGATTTCCCCAATTTTATTTTGAATTTTTATCTTCAGTACTGCGAGTTATTTATATGACAAGTTTGGTCAAGTGAATTTGATTTGCCATTGAAGTGCCGAAAATAAGCTTACAGATGTTTGGAAAATTAAACTTGACCTTTCCAACCTGTAGAACATCATACTTCATACTACAACTCATTGTCATGTAAGCTCCAGCTACTGATGATGAGTAAGCAGAGATAACATCAACTAATTTAACACAATGCTCACAAAAACATCGTTGTTTCTTTATTGACATCTACTTTTATTTCAGCTGTTTTTTTCTCTATGACATATCTGCATAGACAGCTGACATATCCACATCAGCATTTGTGACAAATGGCAGTGAAGGTAAGTTGCCATGATAGGAATGTCAAACAGCGTGGACACAGATGCAGAATGTCAGCTTTCCAGCTCTGAAGTGGAGAGTCTCACTTTTAAAATAAAACCCACTCAGAATGACAAAAATTCAAAGGGATATGTTAGCTAAATGCTGCAGTTTGATTTAGTTTCTATCAAAGTCAGTGGTTTATCTTTGGGTACTTACCCTTTTTCAGAGTGTGCCGATCTGTAGTTCCTTTGAGCATTACTGCTTGGACATAATTCGCAATATAACTGAATCATCAGGGTTTGTGATGCCAGCAAACATTTTCTTCAGAAGAACAGCATAAAGCACTTGGATCTGTAACAGTAGAAATTACATCATGAGTAGCTGCAAAAAAAAAAAAAATCTTCTTTTATTGTTATATAAGAGCACGTAGATGAGCTTTCATGGTCTACTGATCTTGTGTCTCTAATACAAAACTTCAGATTGTCCCTTGTTGCCTCTTTTTTACATGCTAGTGGAATGACAAGTTTTGTATCAATCCTTTAAAAATGCATATTACTGAACCCTCATGATGGAAACCAGAGAACCTTCAGCCCACTGAAGTCAGTATAAAGAGTCTAATTGATTTCAGTGAACACTTGATTGAATCCTAAACACACATATCTCTCCAGCAAAGCTATGAAAACACTTGGAAATCAATTAAACTTATCAAGACTTGAGGAGCTAACTGGCCACTTTCCCATGATTTCTCTTTTCAGTTTATATAGTAGTGAGAGGCCATGGGATAGACTTGACACTTGGCATTTTCTTTTCCTTCTCCATGTCTTTGCAGAATTGTGCCCGACACCCTCAGGCTGTCGCTGAGGTGTCTGCAGAGGGCAAAGCAGAAGAAATGCACACAGGAAAAATGAAAGGTGATTCCGGCAGACAACAGACTCCTGTTAGTCTGTCAAAAGAATTTGTGCTTTAAGTATTTTTGCCACCATTCTTGTCAGCTTCAGGTTGGCATCTTGGGAGTTTACAGAAGTCTTTGTCAGAATGATACAAGCAGAATTATAGAAAGAGAAATGAAGGAGACAACGCAAAAGGAGAGACTTAAGTTTAATTGCAAAACTGCACTTTTCCACTTCAATGTTTTTTCTGCTAGCTGGTCTCAAGCTGACACTTGACTCTTGTAGGTGTCCTTTAGCACAGCTAGATTACCGAAGTAGAGGCAAAACTGAGGGAGGAGAATTTCTTTGGCATGATGAAGAGTTAGGCTCTTTCCCTGTGCAGAGAAATTAACTCTCCTTGGAAAATTCTGCCCAAAAAGATACAGGCTAGTTAAGTGTTTTGGGTTTTTTGGTGGTTTTTTTGTTGTTGTTGTTGTTGTTTTTTTTCTTTTTTAGTACTTCTAGACTTTTAGGCTATCTATCTGGTTTGTGTCATATAATGTGCTTGAAATCTTTCTCGCTTAGTATTGGTGCAGTACCCAGCAGGCAAACTGTGTAGGTTATCCCAAGCTCCAGAACATTTGGAAGGGATCAACTGTAACATTCTTCATCTGTGTAGAATTCCTGGGATTTTTCTCAGCACACACTATTTCAAAAGCAATGCGTCTTGCAAGAGCAAGGGGCCGACACAGTCCATAATCAAGATTCTTAACTCTGTTCTCAAGGTCTATGGGAGACAATAAGGTCTCGTGTAATTAGAGGAGGATGAATGCATAGTGTAAAAGTGATTGCAGCAATGCTTCCCAATGTTTTTCCAAAGTTTTTGTCCTAAACTAGTCAGTGAAGCTTTAAATTGGGTTTACATCAATCTTTTTCAGGTAATGTTTGGAATTCTATGATTTTAATCAATCCAGGAGATGTTTATCCATTATGTGGATAGGTAACGTAATATGTAATATTTTGTACACTCAAAGTGGCTCAAGGATACCATTCTAGACTGCAGTGTAGCACAAGAACATTGAGAAAGTAAGTCCTGTGCAAGGAGGTATAGCTGGGGTTTTTACCAGGACACATTAGCATTTCATCTGGAATCAAAACCTTCTGGTGGTAGAGGCTCTGCTCTCGCTCACTTCTTGTCAATATCGGTCAGTTTGCAAACATCAGGATAGTGACATATCTGAAATACCACTGTAGGACAAGAAGGGGGAAATATATTTAAATTGTACTTACTAGAAATGAACCAGTAAACAGTGTCTCTGTCTACACTCCCATTTCAAATGCCTGTGGCTTGTTAGGAAGAGAGGTGTACACAGGCCATTAGTGGCCTCTTCCTTCGGAAAGGGTGGGTAAGATTTCATCATATATGCACTGCGAGTAACTTTACATTAAAACACTTGTCATTTCTAGGAAGGAACTTCCATTTGGGATAGTTTTATTGTATTTACCAGAACAGGGGTCTGGCAGACATGAGAGGGCTGCTACCGAGATGCTTTATGATCTGTAAAAAGAAATGGAGCAGTATATTTCATCTATGCATTATGGAAATAAATGGTAATATAGTCAGGAAGGATAAAGTGGAATGGGTAAGTGTATAAAACAGATCTGACAAAGACAATGTTAAATGTTTTTGTCAAGAGGGGTTGAGGTTTCTTTTTCAGTGGATAGCATGGTACAGTGGTGTAGCCAACAGGGGCACTCAATGAGACAAAGCATAATTCACCAAAGCATCTTCAGTAAGATGAATAAACACACTTACATGATTAGTGGCAACTAATCAAGAAATTTTATAGATTAGTCCAGGAAGTCACCACATGGTATTGAACAATTAGTTCAAGTTTATTAATTCTGCTCAGATGTCCAAGAAATTAGATGCCTCATCATCCTGTCATCTAAGTATTTGCCTCTAGCTGAGATCGTGACCCTGAATTTTTTCTCAAACTAGGCCAATTTGATACATCTTTTTTGGCCATTTCCTTTATCAAAAATGTAGGCACACACCTAACTAGTGTCTTATTAGCCCACTTTTAAAATTTATGGGGAAAATACTAAGTTATTTTTCCTGTTTTCAGTATTTTTCTTTCTTTTTTTATCAGTCTAGTCTACATGTGTGAATATGAAGATGGATGTGATCTGTAACCCATGCCAGCCAGCAGGCTGAAAACCTGAGTCAGAATGGGCTAAATATGCACACTATTGCAATAAAAGTTATTAAGGTGCAAGCAAAGCATGTCTGTGATACAGCTGAACAGTGCCAGAATCAGATACCTCATTCCTGAGGTTAAAGAAGGCAGAACTGCTCTTGATGCAAGAGGACCAGGTTAGGGAACATTTGAACAAATTGAACATGCACAAGTCCATTCTCCCACAAACACTGAGGGAGGTGGCAGATGTCACCAAGAGGCCACTTTGAAAGCCACAGCAGCTGGGAGAGGCTTCCTGAGAACTGAAAGAAAGAAAATGTCACTTCTGTCTTCAAGTGGAGCAAGAAGGAGGATTATGGAAACTAAATGTTTTTCAGCATCACCTCTCACCCAGGGAAGGTGCTGGAGCAACTGATCCTTAAACCATTTCCAAGTATATTGAGGACAAGACAGTGACTGGGCATAGTCAGCAGGTACTTATAAAGGGGTCCTGAGCATTGCAATCTGTCCAGCCCTGTTCTGAGCCAAGGTGCTGGGGTAGATGACATCCAAAGGTCCCTTCTAATCTCAGTTATTGTGTGATCCTGTGATCTTTGCCTTAGGATAGTATTAATTCCCACAAGTTCTACTTCCTAAGGAGAATCATAAAATTTACTGTTCTAGTCTTGGCTTGAAAATTGAAGGGATAATCCTCAGCGGTTATTTCACTTGAGTAAACTTTAGTTAAAATTCTCAAAGAAAGTATATATCATAGCTCTGTTAAAAGAGATGTGGTCAAATATATTCTTTTACCAACTTCAATAAAGAACCTCCACAAAACCAAATGTGAACAGGGAAGAAAATCAGATGGTAATCAGCAGTTCCTCAAAATTCAAGGAAATAAAGACATCCTCTAACCCAGTCTAAAATCTCATTATGTCAGGAAATCTCAGAAGATACTCAAATGTCATTAAGAGTGAGACAGCTTGCTGAAATCTACAGATCACGTTTTCTCAGGCACAATTTTTATTCTTCTTCATGTGATTTTAGGAAGGAAGCGTAATTTCTACCTATGATTATTCTCACATTGCCCAGAGACACTATTTTAGTGAGTACAATATTGGAGACATTTTTTACATACTACTGAGACAGCAGGCTTTCATTAGTTCAATCTTATTTCCCTCTAGGTTACCCTTGGACTGCATCCATCTCTCCACCCAGTGAGATTTAATATTCCAGCTTTTGCAACAATATCCAAAATTGCACGATGATGACCCCACAGTCTTACAGTAACCTGGTTCATTCCATTCTATCTTCTCCTGCTCCTCTGAATCGATATTTGTTTCTGGAGGAAATGAAAGTTGAACATTACTTTCCTGAAGGCAAGTGGTGTTTTTTATACATTTTTAAACTGATCACAATGGTTATTTTATTACTTAAACATTCAAAGAATGTAATAGCTATCCCCCTCTGAGAGTCATAGCTGCTGCTGCCCTTTCTCTCCCCGTTCTTCCTGCTGTCAAGGAAATGATACAGGAAGGCACTCCAGGCACTGCAAAGTCAGTGGAATGTGGATTCTTGTATAAGTTGGATGCTTATATAAAGTCATATCTGAGACAGCTCACAAGACTGGAGATAATAGTGTGCGGTGGCCATGGCCCTCAACCTGGAAGTTGAGGAGTCCAAGAACACATAGTTTTCTAAGGAGCATTGATGCTCCCAGTTCAGATGTAGCTTCTCTACTATTTCCCTTTTCAAATCTGTAGCATGACCATGGCACTGCTGAAGTCATCGGAGATGCCCTTTGAAGTATCAGTCACCGGATTGAGCTATTGATCTATAAGATATTTCACCAATTGTATGATGTGAGGTGATAGGGTTGGGATGAACTCTAGGTCCTTTACAACACTGCTGTCAAGGGATCCAGATACCCAGGTGGCCCAGGACACCACTACTTCATGGACCAACCAGAGCACCTGGCTGTGGGTTCTCAGGACAGACTCTACCCCTGTGGCCTTTGAGAGCTGGAAAACCCCAGCCAAAATGCCAGTAGCTTGTTGGAGTCCAGCCACAGCTTGTTCAGTCCCCAGATATCCATTCCACGGGGGACTGCCTGCTTACACCTTTACCCTTTAGAAGGCATAAACCCCACAAAAGTTTAATCAGGCTTTGCACAGACTCCCCTCATCTTTAGTTTTTATTGTCTCTAGGTTCATTTGCCTTAACCAGTAGCTGGTGATCATTCACAACCATGATCCCATCCATCAAACAGCTGTATAGCACACTTTCTGCTCTCCCACTTCCTGATCCAGGTGTGAATCACTTGCCTCTTTCCCTGATTCTATTTACCAGAACACAACAATGGAAAGTAAATTTGCTTTCCCAAGGTCGCTTCCCACATTGGTCTGCCTGCAACAAGAGACTGATTATCTGGAATTGTGTCCTATCATAGCGAATGGCAAAACCCACCTTGAGTACAACACAGTCAGCCTCAGGAACGATCACACCTTTTTAAAAAAGAAACAGATAAGCTTTTTTGAGAAAAGAAAAAGATGGGAATACTATTGCTGTAATGCTTTGTATCCTTTGTATTACTTGTAAAATGCCTGAAGTCTTCCACAGATCTTGCAATTATTAGAGTAGGCGACAGGATATATTTATGTGTTGCTTAGAAAGAGGAATGTTTTCCTTACTTTTATAAACAAGTCTTCTGTATTTTTTGACACCTGGAAGCATAATTTGCCTGGTTCCACACATCACAATATTTCTTACTTCCCGTTAAGCCTTTATCTGCATAAAAACACACTACATAATCCAACTAAGAAGCTAAATAAAGTTAAGAAACAATATTATTTTATTCCCTATTCTTTTAATTTTAAAAATCAACAAAGTGCAAAAATAGTTTTAAAATATTTTATAAGCAATAATATAACCAAAATCCTTGAATCATAGAATCATTTAGGTTGTAAAAGACCTCTAAGATCTTCAAGTCCAACCATTAACTGTGCTAAGGCCACCACTACACCATGTCCCTAAGCATCACTTCTATAAGTCTTTTAAATACCCCTAGGGCTGGTGACTCAACCGCTACCCGTAGCAGCCTGCTCCAGTGCTTGACAACCCTTTCTGTTAACAAATTTTTTCTAATACCCAACCTAAACCTTCCCTAGCACAACTTGAAGCTATTTCCACTCATCTCAACTTTTGTTACTGGGGAGAAGAGGCCCACCCCCACCTCGCTGCAATCCGCTTTCAGGTAGTTGTAGAAGAGTGAATGGTACAAATGCATGGTATGAAAAGTTATTGTGATAGAAAACAGAGCAAAATGTGTTCTGCTGTTTAGACAGATATTCCTGGGCTTCAGTTTACTTTAGCCAATCAGAAATTGAAATCCTGCCTAGAATAGTAGTCTAATCATACGGGAAAAAAGAAGCACCTCCAGGCAACTCTCCCACTCCATCCTGAGATGGATGTCCAAGGCATGTAGGATAGATCACCTTTTGGAGAAGGTTCTCTCTTGCTGCCTTTCCTGCTGATAAGAAGATCAGACAATGAGCTTAGGTGAGATATTGACCTTTTAGATTACTAGCATTAGGTGAAATTAACCCCCCCTAGATAAAGTCACATCTTTTCCAGGATTTGCATGTTGTTCATGTGATAGTCATTGTGCATGTAAGTACAATATGCTAACACGTTTTTAGATGGGATTCACCCAGAGATTGACTGGGATTTCCACCAAAGCCATTGGAAAAGAGGCCACTGACTCTGAAAGCACACTCACTGTAGTTATATTCATTACTCAGCACCCCTGAGAGCAGCAGCCTCAGGTTCTGAATCTTCCCACTGTGCATCCATCGCAGCTCACTTTGTGTCCTTGGTCTTCCATGACTGCCGAAATAGCTGTCAGGATCTTTCACTTCAGGTTATAAATATTGCATGCAGCTTCAATAGCAGCCAGACAAATATATTCAAAGTCTAAATCCTTATTGATCCTTTTAGATATTGCAAACACTAATGATTTTTGTTTGTAGCAAGTGCTTCTTTGAAAAGAAGCTTCAGGGGAAAATACGGTGCATTTACATACAGACAAGTAAGTTCCCTTTACTTGAGAAAAACTGCTTCTCTGTATCTCAGGAAAAGCGAGCTGAATGAGCTGCTTTTATGGTAGAAAAACTAATTACTGTTCCCTGAGCCAAAGTGGATCTGTCTGGCCTTGCTTGCGGTAAAGCTGGACACTGAAAACACTGCTCAGTCTTTTAAGTGCTTGTCTTTAAGCATGAGAAGGTCCTGGAAAGAACAAACAAACATCTTTTCTTAGAGACATGTGCCTTTTGTCCCAGCTAGTGCTTTTTAGTTCTGTAAGTTATTAAACGAGACCCTGAGAGCTCAAGGGTAGTTTGGCTCGGCCTGCCCGTGGGTCAATATGCCAGCAGCATGTTCTCCTTTGAATTCCCCAGATTCCACTGAAAACTTAACACATCCAACAACTTGGCTTTAAAAGCAATGCTCCAAGGAACTTCCCCTTGGCTCTTTCAGTCTCATCCAATACATTCATCAGCAATTGCTCTTACTGCAATTTTGTGTTGTGTTCATAAAGAAAGTCGCTTTGCTCTGACTCTGATTTTTGTTTGCAAGTATCAGTCAGGCTGATGTTTTGAGCCTTGCAAAGACATTCAGCATTTCAATGCAAAGGTCAATGGAAAAAGCTGGAAGTGGCTTAAATATTCTTGTAGGCTTTGGTAGTCACCATTTGCAAATGAGAAACTGAAAAAGAACAATAAAGATGTTTTGAACATATATATGGAAAAAATAATTTTTAAAAATCCCAATGTAATCTAAAAATTGTATTATTCCAAGAAAGAGGGCAGAACAAGATACTTCTCAGTAAATTTAAAATACAAGTTAATGGAGGCTGTAACTGTGGGTTTAGCAAAAGCAGTTGTTGATATTGTCAGTGCAAATGAGAGATGACAAATAGGCTACACTTTTAGGGTACTGGCTGCAAAGATGAGTAATGTAAGCCTGATGCACAAGAAAAGAAGTAGAACAGCACATGACTGTCTAGAGCAAAAATTAAATACACAAAATACTGTGGTGATATAGTGGATAACTGATTTCTTTGACCTCATTTATTGGCTGAAATTCTGTCAAACAGAAAAGAATTAGCAAGAACTTAAAAAAAACCCAGAAGAGTTAAAAAGTTAAGCCAATCCTGGATATGGCATAAACAAATGTATCCCAATATCCCTTGTGTTTCAGCATTTCTTGTAGTTCCAGGAACATGAAAGACTTTAATTAGAAGGCAGCTTTGCTATTCTTCCTTCTGAAGCATTGTATAAAAGTACCAGTGGTTTTAAAATGGAAGTTACAAAGTAATATTTAGCGCTTTTTTCGTCTTTATCATGAAGTCCATGAATCCTGAAAATGAGGGACACCACAAAAAATATACTACAAAAGGAAAGCAATTGCATTCAGTATTTGAACTGTCTTATTTCACAGTGCTGTATATGAACCAGGAGAGCTTGGAATTGTTCCCAGAGAGTAAAACACGAAATAGCTCATGCATCTTTTCCTTCATGTAAAAAAAGGTTTCATGTTCATCAGTGTCTTAATTCACCATTCCAAATCAAAATCATAATACTAAAGACATCCAGGTCTGTAGAGATAAATTTCCTTCTAAAATGAAAAAAAACTGGAAATGGTGTTACATTTGTCTTTTTCCTCTCTAGGCTAGACAGTGAAAGAAAGCACAGAAATTTAGAGCATATCAAATTACAGTGGCTCTCTCTGAATCCAATGACATATTATGAAAAAAACCATGACCTCCATTTGTAATTTGATTACAGGAAAACAGAGACGTAGAGAAAGCAGTTTGTCATAAGTGGCAGTTGATACCCTGCAACTAAACGCTTGGTAGGTTGATTCTTTTTTAGGTTACAAATGTCTCTTTTGCACTGTGTGTGGGGGGAGCTCATTAAAAATGGATGTCAAAATGTTTGGATAAAATCCATATTTATAATGTATTTCATGACTGTGAAGGTGCAATTCTATTAGTTTTTACAAAATTACCCAGAGTTGCTTGTCAGAGGTTTTGAAAATATCAAACACAATGTCCGCCATAGTACTATCAATGTAAGTGCATTATTTTGACTGTGTGTTTATGTTCATGTCAAGAATTTGTTGAAAATCATAATTTATAATTAGGATTTCATATGAAAAGTACTTTTCAAGAACAATTTTACATATTAGTACACTAGGCAGTGTTTTCTTTTTACTTAGGGAAATCTTTTTCATCCAGCTATGGCTTTCCAGCTCACAATCATAACAATAGGACATATTCTTTTACATACATAAGGATCAAAATACAGATATTTGAGGTTTTTTTCTGGAAAGCCTCTGAATATTATAAAGTGAAATGACTACCATGACATATTCAAGTTACATTCTCTTTTTTACATTTCCTAAAGAATAGTGAGTGCCTGACAATTTCTTATCTTTATTGTGTCTCAGCCATAAAGCTTCAGTTAAATTACAGTTTGAGATGTTAGCATTAATATGTTAATTGCTTGAACATCACTTTTTGCATATAGTATGACAGCTACTGAATAGTACAAACTCTGTATGTGTACTAATGCACTTTTTCTCAGATTCCTGTATTCTTCTAATCTTGTGAATATCTTTGAAGAGAAACTGTTTATTTTTAGTGAGAACATGTTCTTCTACAGGTCCTGCTTGTTTAGGAAGGTATTGATGTAAATGGAACTTGAAGTCCTTTCAATTTCAAAGAGGTTTTATCAGAGAGATTTTAGAAATCGTGTATGCTGCTCTCTATTCATTACAAAATAAAGGCTTGTGCACATATTGATAAAGCTCCTTGCCAACTCAGGCAACTTGTACATGGGTTTAATTGAACTTTGCTTTTATATCTGTGCTGAATAGCTTCTAACCCTATCAAAGCTCTGTGCATTGGTCCCGTACGGTCTAAAATAACCTGTGGATATTTTACCAAAAGCACTGCTGCAGTGAACTGGCTTGCCTTTTCTTTGTTGTTGTCTTCCCCTCTGCAAATCTGCTCCTTCTCTCCCTCTTTTCCACCCATACAAATCCTCCACTCTTCATCTTTCTCACATTATAACTGCTCCTGAATGCAGCAAGCTGTTGTACACAGAGAAAGAACATTCAAAATAAGAATTCTTGCTTGCCCAGTAATGTCATGGCTCTAGCTCTTGGACCAAGGCAAGAGTTACCCTTTTAAAATCCATCCTCTCCATGAAAGCTTAACTTCGGACAAGGAAAGAAAAATATTTTTTCTTATACTTGGTGACAGAGAAGTAAAAGAGTTATCTCCCCCTGCTGCACATCTCCAAATATTAGACTGGGAGAGAAAATAACCCATTTTCAACATCCAGTGCTTCAAGGTAAAACACCTGGGACAAAACAATCACACTGACACAAACACAGTATGATTTATTACCACTGTGTAGGAGAGAGATGCTGTGTCACAGTACAGCATTGTGAATGTCATCCCTGCTCAGCAGCAGTCAAAAAATCCACAAATCACAGTTTATGACAGCCTCGCATCTTGAACACTGGGTGCACCTCATATATATAATATAATGAAAATACAGAGTTGATTTTTAAAAGGGGACAAAAAAAGACAAAAAACGTAACAGGAAGTTAGGAATCGCTGTTTAGGGGAGGAATTTAGGAAAAGTGACCACATAGACCATGACCATACAGCCTAGGAAAAAGGCAACTGAAATAGAGCCTTTCCTCTGTTAGACTGAAAAAACAACCATTGAATCTTTCAACATAACAGCCAAGAACACACAATCTACTGATTAGACAACAGTTGCATGCCATGCATAACTAAACTAGGGAAATCACTTCCAATGTCAAAAATAATAATGGGCTTAAAAATAGAGGGATAATGGAGGGCTGGGTTAATTTGTAGTTGTTAAACGTAGTGGTCTTAATAAAACCTCAAGAAAACCCTATGCCACAAACTGCTGGGAACTGGGAGAAGACCAAGGGGAAGAACCCTACTCAGGGTTCCAGAGCAGGAATTTATTTGCTCAGCTCCAGAGCATCAGATTCATGGCATTGCAGGAGACAGGATTTGCAGCTGGATAGAGCTTTGATCTAAAGGAGTGGGGCAAATATTGCACTCTTGTGATAACCCATAACTGACTAAGTGCTTCTGCTGAGACTTGTTTAAATTCAAAACAGTATGTAAAGCAGCCACCTGCTTCCCTTTTCACCATAATGGTTCTGGTGACAATTGGAAGACTCAAAATGAGCCAGATTATGTTTTATGCCTTTCCCCAGAGGCCGCTCCTTCTCAGTGCAGTCGTACTCTGCAGCCTATTATGATGCTCCCATCTGTCTTAGTCATCGTGCAGCCAAGCTATTTGTATTTAGCTCCTTAACCTTTCCTCATGAATCAATTTCTCTAACTCGGTAATCAACACTGTCTGACAGAGAATGAAAGCAAATCTTGGATTTAGAAATAGGGCTTCAGAGAGCAACTCCTGCAGCAAGAGATGCAGAAATACTCTAGGCCCTTGTACTGCCTTTGTTTGCATAAACTTGAATGTGTACAGGGGGAAACACTGAAGCAAAAAGGACTGACCATGTTTGAAAAAAAATTTGGACACTGCATAGGAAAAAGCACAGAAAAGTTTAAGAGCAAAAACCATGATTATGATGTGTTTTATTCTTTCCTGGTGGATTATGAAAAAGCATGCATGCATGCATGCATGCATGCATGCATGCATCCATCCATCCATCCATCCATCCATCCTTCTGTACTTGTTAGTCCTGTTACTAACTTTGATTTTGACTTTGACCTAACCAAAAGTATAGTTGTAATATTCAACTAATGTTCATTGAGTGAACATGTACAGTCTAATCAGTTATAAGGGTTATCCTGTACAGTCTCTTGTTTAGCACTATGCTGCTGAAAAGCATGAGTGGCAGCTTTCAAGAAAATTTTGCAATCAAGTTGAAAGCCAAAGACATGCAAATGAACTAACGAGTATCTGTCAATGCCCAGTAGTGAGCGCAGCCATTTTTGAAGCACTAATGAAGCTCAGTAGCTACTACAGTTGTTTCTGACCTTCCCAAGCCTTACTTTCCCACATTCCTCTGTTGAGGACTGTTTTTAGAAAACTTAAGTAAAAATCCTCACCCTGTTCAGTTCCGAAATGAATTAAGGAAATAGCATAAAATTTCTCTGAAGTAATCCCTTGTGTTTGAAGCAAGACTTCCTCATGTTTGCCTTTCCACGGACTGTTTGGTAATGCTCATGGTTGTCTCAGCAGTTAATACAGCAAGATTTAGGGTGAGACCTTTTGGAAGGAGAAGTGATATCTGTAACAGGTGGCACTTGCTCATCTTCTTAAGCCGAAACACTCACAAGAATCACGAGGAATGTGTCGGGAGGTAGCTGTATGTCCAGGATTTCTTATGTGCAGGGGGAAAGGAACAACAGCTACTCTGAGTCCTCACTGTGTTCTTTGGCTTCCTCTTGAGAAGTAATGACAGGCTGCTGTTTGGCCACACCTTTTAAGGCTCCCTTTGGGAGCCAAACAATTATTACTGTGGGGTCATTCATCTCATAACATTACTGTTCTCATCCTCCATAAATCTTAGACAAGGTTGCCAGGCTCTGACTTTGGTTGCTTCTTTTGGGTATTTTTTTNTATAAAAAAGTTTAGCCCAAGAGGAATCCATCCTTATTTATGGGCTCTTTCACCCAGAATAAAAATAAGGATTTGATCCTCCTCACACAGATTTCTTCTCCTTTTGGAAAAAGCAAAATTTCTGGTATTCTGGAGTGAAAGAATCTTATATTCTTAAACTTTTTACTCTGCAAGAAAATCAAAAAGGTGTCTTGAATGACCAAGACATAAAATCCATTTCAATGATAGAATTGACTGGATTTGGGGATGTGAAAACTGGCTTCTCTTCACAATATACTACGCTGAAGAGAAAGTTGGTATCTGCACATAAATCAATGCTGCTACTGCTGCTGGTCTGTACTGCCTTCCTCTCTTATAATAGCAGGATCACTGCCATAATCTTAGCAATTTTACCTGGATATTACTGGCATAATTAGTTCTTCTTTAATACACAGAATGAATTTGAAAATGAGTATCTATTACTAGGAAGCATCTGTCAACAGAGGTAATTTAGTTTAGTGCAGCCTTCCTGAACTTTATTTTCTGGTCATTTCATGTGACATAAACTACACAATAGCTGAAAATCCATTTATTTCAATATTAGGAAATTTTTCCATTAATAATGATAAGTCTGATAAGAAGNTGCTTCTTTTGGGTATTTTTTTGGCTACCATCTGCCTTTTGGTTTGGAAGGGGAGAGCACAAGCAATGTGACCTACATTGTATGTAAAATCAGCTGAAAACCACTACCCAAACATCTTGGCAGAATGAGGATTAAACAGCACAAGCCCATGCAGGGAGGGGGGGCAGGTCTTCTCAGCTTCTATAAACTGATCATCACATTACTGAGACTGAGAGACTCTAAAGAAAAACTTACAAGGTATCATGCTGTGTTCATTACCCCCAAATGGAACAGGAATGTAGGAGACTTTATGATGTGTTTTATTGTCTCTCAGACTCCCTCACTCAGAAACTGATGACTTTAAAGATATATATATATATAATATATATATATTATAAAAAAGTTTAGCCCAAGAGGAATCCATCCTTATTTATGGGCTCTTTCACCCAGAATAAAAATAAGGATTTGACTCCCTCACACAGATTTCTCCTCCTTTTGGAAAAAGCAAAATTTCTGGTATTCTGGAGTGAAAGAATCTTATATTCTTAAACTTTTTACTCTGCAAGAAAATCAAAAAGGTGTCTTGAATGACCAAGACATAAAATCCATTTCAATGATAGAATTGACTGGATTTGGGGATGTGAAAACTGGCTTCTCTTCACAATATACTATGCTGAAGAGAAAGTTGGTATCTGCACACAAATCAATGCTGCTACTGCTGCTGGTCTGTACTGCCTTCCTCTCTTATAATAGCAGGATCACTGCCATAATCTTAGCAATTTTACCTGGATATTACTGGCATAATTAGTTCTTCTTTAATACACAGAATGAATTTGAAAATGAGTATCTATTACTAGGAAGCATCTGTCAACAGAGGTAATTTAGTTTAGTGCAGCCTTCCTGAACTGTATTTTCTGGTCATTTCATGTGACATAAACTACACAATAGCTGAAAATCCATTTATTTCAATATTAGGAAATTTTTCCATTAATAATGATAAGTCTGATAAGAAGAAAAGATGACTATATGAAGGCCAGAAGGAAAATAAAACAATAATTTCTTGATGATAAAACCAAAATTTAAATTGTAATAAACTTTGGTGACATTTTGTGCATAACAAAGGAGAAAAAAAAATGGGTATCATAATTCGATACACAAGGGGTGGGGGAATTTTAATAAATACAGCTTTATAAAATAACGGTTTAGTAATTCAACTTGTGAAAAATTACAGCTTTTAAAATCTCTCAATAGTCTGCCTCACTTGCATTATTTGAACTTTCATTTACCACTGAGCAAACAATGATGTACTAATGGACACATAAATCTTTTATTCAGAATAATTTCAAGGCACAAGGATTAGAAAAATCATTAAATATTTCATGACAGTTACAATATCTGCTTGATTTAGAAGCAGATCTATTCCCAGGAAAACACAGAGACGATGAAAAAAAGATGATCAATAAAACTCTGCTTATAAGTATCATATGAAAAAAATAAAATGAAGGTAAACTAGATTCAATGGATTCATAAATTGAACTGCAGGTAGAATATAATTTGTTTGTTTCCTTCACATTTTTATTCCACCGAAAGAACAAAACCAAACCAAATTAATTTAAAAACATTTTAAAATAAAATTTCTCCTCCTAAAGTCCAAGGGTGTTTTATCACTGCCTTCAGCTGGGATGGATCATCATTTATTCTTAGCTCTTGCTACAACTGGATCTTTATCTTTGTGGATGTAAAAAAATTGTTGACCCAATACAATTCACTTACAAGTCTCTCAACAAGTTTTCAGTCTTTTGGTCCATGTTCAGAATAGAAAGTATTGTGGAATACTTCACCTGCTTTGCAGTGGCAGAGTGGCAGACAACAAAAATGGCACTATGGGTGGGATGAAGACATCTGTTGTTGTTTCATCTCATTCTACCCATGCAGCTAGGTGAGATTAAAATCATTTTAGTCAGAGATGCATGTGCTTCAAATCTGTTAACATATAAGCCTTACACTTTATTTGTTCCAGCTGTACTGATAGTAAAACCTGAGGTAGGAAAGTGGTGTGACACAGAGCAAATCAGAGCTGGGAGGGAAACAGAAGTTGGTTTCCTCATCTATGGTGAACTGAAGCTACACAGTTTTTTCATACATCAAGGCCCCAAGACACAATTTTCAGAGTGCTGCTGGTTTGTTTCTTGGGGGTTTTTTATTTGCATAAGGAGACATGCTTCTAGTACATGGCTTGAAATGTTACACAATACTTGGCCTATGAAAATGTTCAGTTGCATATTTTCTTCCTCTCTGCTTCCATTTCTCTTTATTTAACTGACCCTTCTTCAACAGAATATCTGAGCATCTTCTTACAAACAACCTGAGCCACAAAATAAATTTGTTTCCTACCTCTTAAAAATAGCGAGATTCTCTTCCTTCTTGAGCATACAAGCAATTTAATTTCTTTTTCAAGTTCAGGGCGATTTCATTTGGCTGCTTTGGTTCTCAGATAATTCATAATTGACTTGGAAAAAAGTCAGATTCAGCTTGGATCTAATCCATATCACAAGAAGCAAAATCACAGCTGACACTCTTGTTAGCACAGTCAGCAGAGAAACGCAAAGCCTGCTTCTATAAACATTACTCAAGCAGAACTTATATTCTGAGTAATTTATTGTTAAGAATTTTGCTAGCATGAGGACACTCATGAAACTGAGACATTACACCCTTGAATGTGACCCTATCTGTTCCCAAAATTACACCAGTTTAACAAAAAACAGAAAAAATGTGCTTTCTAAAGTAGTTTTTGTTCATGTTTTTGCTTATGTAGGAGTTGAGAGATTTTTTTGGTTGAAGTAGGATTTCTTCTACTTAGAAATAAATATAAATTAAACATTTGAAATAATCTGCTTTCCATCTGAGTAACAATGTCCACTGTGGTTCTTGTACTGACTTTAGCTGTAAATAAAAGCAACACACTTAGGTAAGTGAAGGCAAGACCACTTCTTCACTAGAAAGGTTAATTCTGCCAGGAAAAGGATAACGCTTGGCCTTGTGTCTAATCAAGGCACTGATAAGCTCTCATTACTCTTACTTAACCTGCAGGAGAAACTGGAAAGCCAGAGTCTGTGGTGTGCCCAGCTGATAAAGTGATTGCTTTCCTTTCCCTGTCTGATGCCGGGGTCTCCTGTGCAGTTACACAAACTCAGCCTCATCAGATGCCACAGGAGCCTATGCACAGCACCAGTTGGTGCTAATGCAGCGGGCTTAAGCTCCTTATCTCCCTTCAATCCCTAGCCTTAAATCCATGCTGCATGTCTTATCGTTCATGTTTACTCCTTTTGAAATGTAGAATAAAAAGCCCTTTTTTCAGTAATATTTCTTCTTCCCTTCCCTCTGCCAGTTTTAGTACTGTGTCCCTTGACTGCTGTCTTTCAGTAAAGATTTCTAGGTTTCATCATGCCAGTAAATAAATTATTTCCATTTATAACTCCAAATAGTCTGTTCATAGCTGTCAATAGCTAATACATTCATTCACATTCTGGAAGGGCACCGCACCAAAATCTAATTAATATTAACTAAGCAGCAGAAAATTGTATGGAAGAAGCATTTCTCTCCAGCCTGTATAAAACATACTTGCTCATTTCTCCTTTCCGGGTTTTGTGTCCTTTACCCATATTTGAATGGATTTGTCATAACTCCCTTTGCTTTAGGCATGGCACATACTGAGGGGAAAATTTAGTAGACCAAACTTAGTAGTTAAAATTAAGGCCTCATTTAATAGAAGAAATTCTCTAGTGGTTCAGACCATTTGAAACTGTCGTAATTCCATTCTGGGGGGCGTCCCTCTCTCTCTACTGCAACAGGTATTCTTTGTCTCTCCTGGCAGTGGACAGTAAACAACACAACATCTTATTCTAAACATCCCAGAGATACAGAGGTGCGTTCCATGGT
Source organism: Platysteira castanea (assembly GCA_013397175.1). Classification (NCBI taxonomy): domain Eukaryota; kingdom Metazoa; phylum Chordata; class Aves; order Passeriformes; genus Platysteira; species Platysteira castanea. Next base: position 1,212,565 of record VYXC01005348.1, read on the forward strand.
GGAAACACACCAACAATCAGCATGTCCCCTGCCATTCAGCTGAGACCTTCCCCACCTGCACGGTTTCTCTGCTTGGGCCCTGGAAGCTGGAAATTCAGCCTATCCCCACTCCCACCTCCCTAAATCCAATCTGAACAGGACAAATTCTCTTAGCATTCAATATGGGAATGCAGCTGAGTCTTCAATAATTTGACATTAATCTGATACTCTCTTTGTTGGAGGAGTCTGGACTTTCTGTTGTGAGAAAAGCTTTCCCAGACTGAACTTTGTTCTCCTGCCAGATTTTTGTTTGTATTTCATTTTTGAGAGTGGCTTACCCGGAAGAATTGATATGTACACACACCCACTTTGCTTTTTCACGGGCAGAATTTGTCCACATGAGTGTGAGAAAACTCAGTGATCTCTATTCACTTTCCAGCACCAGAACTACTTTGGCTGAACATTGTAGAGGCAGAGCCTACGGAAGAACGTGCTCACTGTGCAGGGAGACCTTAGAGCAGCCTTCCAGTACTTGAGGTTTCTACAGGAGAGCTGGAGAGGGACTTTTCCCAAGGACATGTAGTGATGTGACAACGGGTAATGGCCTCAAACTGAAAGAGATTAGATTTAGATTAGATACTAGAAAGAAATTTTTACTGTGAGGGTGGTGAGGCATTGAAACAGGTTGCCCAGAGAAGTTGTGGATGCCCCATCCCTAGGAGTGTTCAGAGTCAGGCTAGATGGGGCTCTGAGCAATCTGGTCTAGTTGGTGTCCCTGTCCATGGCAGTGGGGGTTCAAACCAGATTATTTCCAATGTCCATTCCAACCCAAACCATTCTGTGATTCTCTGAAATTAAGCCCGTTCTGTGAGTTTCAAAGCTGAAACTGGCACGCACAAGAGAGACCAAACATTTTTACTGAAGCAAGTTAATGCCCTTTGGAAAAAGATAATTATTATATATTTTTTAATTTCAGTAGAAGAAGCTGTATTAACAAAAGAATCTCTTTATTATTTTGTCATTTAAATATATCATCTTGTCTTGCTTAAGCTGGAAGGGCACAACCCATATGACTGCAAACAACAGATGAAAATTTCTTTCTTGTTTTTCAGTGAAACTGATCATTGAGTTGTCATAAATCTGCGAACTGCAGGTCTCCTTTCTTTATGAACCTTGGACCTACTGTTTCTGTGGCACAATTATTTAGCTATTAATTTACATACAAAAAAAGAAAAATTGAATAAAAGTGCTTGCAGCTGAATTTTGTCATTCAAAGGTCTAATCTCAGAGTGATTCTCTTTGTAACTGTTTAGAAATTAACTACTTGGCTATTTTTAAGATGCAAGAGTAAAGAATTTTTTAAACTTAAAATATTTTGTCAGGAGTTTTTTTCTGAAATAATATAAAACCAAATGTTACAGGCAGTTTCTTTAAATTATTGATTCTGTTCAAATATTGATCTGTTCAAACAGTTAACTTATACAAAAAATTATTTCCCATGCTGTATTTAAATAACTCATAGCCACCTCAGGCCTGAATCATCAGTCTGCATGTGACAGTGCTGGTTATCAGGGGTACCCCATCTCTGGGGGACTGTTGTAACAGGTGTTACTCAGGCTTCTGTTGCAAATTGCTGGTTTAATTTGTAAACTTGAACACCCTTCTGCTAATAAAGCCTTTGGACAAGAGCAGGAAGGCACTCTCTGGGAGAAACATGGCAATACCCCAGTGCCTTACAAAAAAAAATTCAGAATGAAGCATTGTGAAGTCAACAAAAAATTATTTTAAAATTAAACTTTTTCCCTTTTCTTAAGTGGATGTTTACACTAACAGTTTACATAGTTCCTTGAAGGCTTAAATTTTAATAGCACACTTAGGTGGAGAAAATGGTATCAAATGGATTCCAGGGAGGAGGTTAAGGTACTGAGGCAGAAGGAAATAAGGCACTTGGGAAAACTGGGCAAACTGATTAAAACTGGGATTTGTTTTTCCTATTTTGTCAGGTGTGAACCAAACTGGTTGTGTAGACTTCCCCTGTATGGAAAGAACACCCAGAGGGAAATTCATCACAATTAACTTAGGTGTTTATCTTAGACTGAGATAAAACAAAATAAATGTGCTCTGAAGGTATCCTTTCTCTCCACTAACTACAGGGGAACTAAAAGATGTGGTTTAAATTAGACATATAGGCCTTAGACAGAAAAGTTAGGTGAGATATGGCTTGCAAAGTAAAAATGGGAGAAACATCAACAGATAAGAAATAAAAGGAAACTGCAAAGGGCCTCTGGGGCAATCGGAAAGAATGTGGAAGATGGGAAATAACATAATTAGGTAATCAAGTGGGGTCACACAGAAGGATTTGAAGAGCAAGACAAAATGGCTTCACAGCAACCAGGTGAATCTGACTGGGCTGTCATACAGTATAAAAGAAAATACAGAAACTGATTAGGGAAAAGGTTTGCAATAATCAGTGCAAAAGTTGCTCAATGCACGGATACAAGAGTCTCCTGTATGGGTGCAAAAGAATTGCCAGTCTTTGGGATATTGTGAAAATACAAAGGGTATTCAACCGCAGTATCTTCAAAGGATGAGGAAGGCACTGAAGGTGAAAGTGGATTACATTTTTACTGTAGTGGAGATAAAATATGATATGCAAAATGTAGTGAGAAAAGATTTTTTTTTGTCTTTGAACCAGATCTAAACCTCACAAAGAGAACAAGCCTATTGCATGTTAATATGGATTTTTTTCTGGTTGCCTATTGGGACAGAATTGCTGGCTGAGATACTAGAGATAAAAGAAACATTTATGTGGGAAATCTTAAATCATATTCTATAAAATCTATTTTACTGAAAGAATAAATAAAAATTACATGATTAAATAAAGAAATCTGCTCCTTTGTTATGCATACCACCTAGCCTTAACAGTCTTAATAGTCTTAGTATGTAATATAACAATAAATATTACATAATCTAGACTAAGAAAGATCAGATTATTTGATTCAATCAAATCAGAATAATGAACTGATAAATATCAAGAGACTGCAAAATGGCTTCCAAGGCTGGCTCATTTGAGTGTTTTGGGAAATTGCACTATAAAAGGCTGTGGTGATCATCAATAACCTGTGTTATCTGAAATCAATCACAGGGTAACTGAAGGCACTTTTAGAGCAAATCACTGCTTTGTGACTTTTATTTAACTAAAATACTTTTATATTTTTCTTGCCCATCTTCCCAGCTCAAAATCTGAGCTGTACTTCATGTTTTTCTAGGAATTCATCTAGGACTCCTATTTTTCTCTGTACTGTTTTGAGTGTATTATAAGCATAAATATTATGAATCCTTCCCTGTCAGCTTTTGATTTACCAAACATTTGGCCAAGTCAGTGAACACATTAAGCTCACTACATAATACCAGATGGCTTTATGGGCTTGTGTCCTCTCCTGGGCAAATCTTGCTGTCATCTCTGAGCATCTGCACAGAGCCACAAGGGATGTGTGCACTTTTCATTCATTCAGCTGGGTCACTCATCATTAATATTCGGAGAAGGAAAGGAGGTGTCAGACAAGAGAATTGGTTCTGGCTTCTGTTAGCACATTGACATGTCAATCATTCACCCTAGAGGCTGCCAGGCCCAATTTAGAACAAAAGTAACTGCTGGGCTGAGCACAACACAAAAGGAGACGAGATTTCTTTGTGTTAACCAGTCCCCACACAACGTGGAAATGTAATTAGAGTCTTCCTCGCAACCAATAACACATGAAACCCAATCACTAGCGAGACATACTTTGAGATAAAATCTCTGACCCCAATCACATTATGAATGATTCTGCTGCAATCGTAGGGTGTTCTCAAAATGAAATTGTATTTAAAGTGCCTCTCTTAGGAAAGTGGTCCGGACCCGGCATGGTGATAACTTGAATATGTTACATTCCCTGCAATTTCTTACATGACAGCTTTGATCACTCATAAAAGGTACTGTTGTTTTCCAGATTAATACAGTCACCTTTAAGAGACAAAACAGCAGAAACAAATTAATCCTCAAGCCGTTTGATCTCAGTGCAATTCCCCAGCAGCTGCATGTGCAGTAGCCTCCTAGTGCTCCCTACTGGAGTCCATCCAGAATGCCTCCTGCTTCCACAGGCAGCTTTAAGGGAAAAAGGTGGGTATGATGGCAAAACCCACATGGGCTGAGCTGCTTGGACTGTGAAACAGGAATTCCTGCTCTATGAACCCTTCAGCCTTGTCTTCCGAAATTTTGATCTTTTTTTGGAACCTGGAGATAGTCAAAACAAATTTAAGCATCGACAATAAGAGCATTTGCTCTCACAGTTCATACCTGTTTACCACCAAAAGGTGAAAGTTTCATTTTGCTCTGGTAGGTGGCTACTCTCTCAGCAGATGGGCTAACACAGGACAGCTTTCAAGTGATTGCCTTATGACAGCAGATTCAAACCCCTCAGACACCAGGATCTGAATGTCAAAGTTAGCTTCTTCTCTGGCGTAAGTTGAACCAACATCCAGGCTGCAAATATTCTGAGTAAGTTAAATATTTATTGTATTGATCAACTGCATCTCTATGTGCAAAATCTCCTACCACTCACTGATATTCAAAGAAATATTTTCTCAGGACAGAACACACGTACACCAGTAAATCGCTTTCAGAATCAACCTTTCTATGCCAGTTGAAGACCTGGTTTATTTAGTTTTAATAAAAGGTTGTCAAATACATGTTCTTTTCCCTTATGCTTGCAGCCATTGCTGTTTACTACATGCGACACAAGCAATCCACCCTGAACCTCTGCCTTGGTCTGAATGTGGGAAACCTTTCACCTCCTGCATTTCTCATAACAGATAGCCATTGTTTCATATACTTAATTTATTTCCTCAGGGAAAGAAATGGGAAAAAAGTATTTCAGTGTCTTTAATTCATTTACCTCCTTCAGCCCCACTGACTGTATCTGACTGCATCATGAAAGATGTATTCTCACTGTGGCCTGGTTTCGCTGCAGTGAAGTTTTATGGCCCGCTATGTTTAACCCGAAGTATGAACCCACATCTCTATTTCAGATCCTGCAGAACAAACACATAACAACAGCAGCCAAAGGTTTTAGCTAAACTGCAGGAGTAGCAAATGGTGACAGCGGGAAACAATAAACCACTTCTCCTTTAGCTCTCATAGCTATATATTACTAATGCTGCTTCGTGATAAATGTATTTGAACAGCTGAAACTCACAAGCAGGTGAGAAGGAAGCCTGATCTCCCTGCTTAGGTAGCCATCCTGGGTACAAGGAATGAAATACCACAAAATATTTGTCTTTGGCTCTTACTTAGACTGGTACTTCATCTGTACAGATATTTTGATATTCAAGTACTTACAGACATTGTTGTATGACTGACTACCCCAGTTATTCTGCATCTCAATAATATGGTGCCATGCCCACAGAAAAGAAGAGTAAAAAGACAGTGATTTGATGAACTTTTAGGAGTGCATTTTCATCAGCAACATAAGACCATTTCCCTTTTATAATCTAAGAGACTAAATAGGCAGCGCAGTGACACTTTTACATGCCTTAATAAACACTAATATTATGTAAATTATATTATTCCTACTACTAATATCACCTTCAAATAACATTTTCTTGTCTATTTTATGTAGTGTTGTAGTTTACTGAAAGGATATGGCACATAAACTCTGGCCAAAATATCTGGCAGCATCAGTGAGAAGCATATGTCATGGCTAAAGAAAGAGATGCAGAGGAGCTTTTGTGCTCTCTCACAAATGGCCAAGTCACTATGTATCAGTCCAGGATCCCTTCGGGAGCTGTCTCCTCTAAATGATGTGAGGGACCAAGGAACTAATGTTCACACCTTTTTTTTAAAGGCGTATCTTCAGCAAAATGCTGATCCTTCAATACTTTGGACAAAAATATCATGCCAAGAAAATATGCATATCTTAGGTCAACCTTAAGCCAAATTTCCCCACCACCTGTCACAACACAAAGAAAGGAGGCTAATTCAGTTCTGAGTAAGTGCCATCACGGATAATGTAAACATTTGTATGGCAAGTAACTCAGGGTGCAGTTATGCCAGTATATGTCACAACTATGTTACAAATACACACGTTTAGATAGTGTGTCAGAGAGAAAAAGCACATCGGTGGCAACCTGTTAGAAAAGACAGGAGCTCTGTTTGCTCAGCAGATTTGCTCTGTTCATTTGTCCTCCTCTGTTCCTCATCTCTAAAACTGAGAAGAAAGTATTTTTTAATACACTGGAGAGATGTATGAGGCCCTTAGAAACAATATGAATAGCATTGGTATAACTATCTTCAACAGATTGATTTTGGGGGTTGTTTTCATTGAAATTCTTTTTCCACAAGGAATGCTGCGGTTTCAGGATAAATATGCTCCAATTTTCAACACACTGACAGCATTTTGATTAGTAACATTGTATTTTCTTCCCCTTGTTTCCATCAGCATGATTTTTACATAAGATACAACTGGTCCCTCTGTAATTCATTTCCATACACGGCAGTTCCACACACAACTTTATGAATTCAGAGATAAATAGTTTGAGAAGGCCGTCTGCTTTCATTTGCATCATTCTCCGTGTGCTCTCTGATCTGAGGTTAAGTTTAGCAGCTGTCTAAATACACAGTCCCAAGACTTAATTATCTCTGTTACTTGTAAGGAGGACAAGAACTCTTTTCATCATGCAACATTCTATCTCTTGCAGGAGAGGGGAAGATAGAGACAAAATGGAGGGATGAGCTGGCATTATTGTTCACTCACAGTTTTAGGGAGTTTTTTTCACATTTAAAAAAACTGCAGGTGCAAAGAAACTGTATCAGAGTACTGAAATAATGAAGATTTCTGAGTCGAATTTTAAACAATGGAGTATTACCTAAGAAAATTCACACCAAAGCATCCAAGAGTATGCAGTATTTATTTAATGCTGAGGACAAGTTTAAGAACATGTCCAATGGAGACTCCTCAGCCACCAAACAGAACTTATGTTGAGAAAGCAAGGAAATAAAGTTAATAAGTTGAAGAAAATTTATATAATACATTGATTTTCAGAGAATTAAAAACTGACTAAAATCTCTGTATTACAGTAATATTGAAAATAAAGTGTTTCTTGTTAGAATCTGCTAAAAGTCATTTATAGGACTAACAAAAACACAGCTTCTTTCAGTGGGGGTTTAAGAGAAAACTGTTCCTGTGAAGACTATGCCTCTTGATTTTTGATTAAAGACATAGTGGCAGCAACCTACATCTTCATAATTTCCAGCATGGATTAAGGCTCCTCATTTTACTGCCTAATGCACATGCTGAGATTAAAAAGAGCTTCTGCTGGTGTAAATCCCAGCAATCTCTTGTCATGGTACCAGCCTCGAAGAACATGATCCCCTAGCACTTGGCTCCCTAGCACGACTCCAAAGCAGAGAAGCCAAGTAGCCTTCTGTGGTACAGTGCTGAGCTCCATGGTGAGCTTTCTCAGCAGATGGTCCAAGAGCTCCTCGCTGGAAGAGTTGCTCACTACACTGACAGAATTAGAGGCTATATTCACAAAGGAATTTAAGGTTGGAAATTCCTCTTCAGGTCCTTAAGTCGTTGGACTTAAGTACCAGCAGCACTCACAGCTGTGGCTAACACTAGGTCTGAGCCCACAAAGGCCCACAGATGATTCTCATGTAAAAGGAAGGAAGGAAGAAAGGAAGGGAGGGAAAGAGAAGGAGAGAAGGAGAAGGAGAAGGAGAAGGAGAAGGAGAAGGAGAAGGAGAAGGAGAAGGAGAAGGAGAAGGAGGAGATGGCAGCTGCTGGGCAAAGCCCAGAGGACTGGCAATAGTCTGAACAGGGAGTGACTTTCTGGAGGCCAGGCTGAAAGAAACAGCCTACAAGAGATGAGATGACAAAGTCTGGTACAGGAGAAAGAAACAAAGCACAAGGCAAAACTTAAAAGATCAAACCTCTAAGATGAGTACAGGAAATGTTTCCATGAAAAACATCTGAGAAAGAAGTTGATCATGGAGAAGAATACTACAGACCCGAACCATAATCTGCTCAGATGCAAGACTTCATGGGCTTTTGAGAAAGGTCTTTGAAAGAAACTGAAAGGAAGAAGAGACAAGAGTTGATCCAGCACAAAGAGACAAGACATAGGCACCTGAAGTGAGTTAATCACCAGGTCAAAGCTGATGAGCTTCAGCAAAAGATTTGCTACAGAACAAAGGCTTCAAAGATCTCAAGAAATCCTGGATCAGCTGGTGGAGGAATGGATTAGGGAATCAAAACCAAAAAGCTTTGAAGGAAGGAGAATGAAATTCTATGGCCAAATTTAGAGCAAAAGAGAATGAGGATGAGAAGACATACGAGTATGCTGCTAAACATAGCTGAGAGGAAAATTCAGCAAGCCCCAGAAATTCTGGCCAAAGCTACCCAACAGAAAGCAAAATACATCAAGGAAATTGTGTGAAAGTAAGAAACCACTGTTCTCAAAGACAAAACTTGATGGTGGTGAAAAATGTCATCTACAGAAAACAGAAAAAACTATCAGGAGAAGAGATCAGAGACATGATTTGTTGTTAAGAGATTTGAAATCTGTTGGAGAAAAGGTTAGAAAAAACACCCAGAGCATTGTATGGCCTGAGTCAAAAGGAGGAAAAAAAAATAGTGAATAGTTAAGCAAACAACTAGATGTCTTCAAATGCCTCTTATAGTGCAGATAATCTTAAAACTTAAAGAAAGATTACAGCTATTTTTGTGTACAGAAGATAGCTTGCAATTTATTCTTTTTGAGATTTGGCAAGAGCTCTAGACTGTATTAAACTAAAATGGTTTCATTTTAACCTCACTGCATCCAATGAATATGCCAATCACCATCACTCCTGGCAGCCTGGCCTACCTCCTTGCTGCTATTCTGATGTCCTTTGGTGGCACAACACTTGAAACTCATGCCAAATATACCTAATTACTCTAAATTTCAAATATATTTAATTAAATTTTACTAGATAGCCTGATTTATGCACGTAAAAAACAGAGATCTCTTCACAAGAAATGTTTACCCTTCATTAACTTTTGCATCTTTGAGGAGAAAGAATTGCTTATATCTGTTGTGCAGGTGTTTTTGCCTCAGGAATGCAACATAAAATACAGAAACTTTTCAGAGTTCAGAAACTAGAAGAGTTAGTAGCCCTAAAACAAAAACACAATTATATTTAATCTAACATGTAACTAGTTAATTTGCATTTCTGTTGGTGAATATACCATTAGTCAAAAACTTAGGACAAACAACAGTGTCACCTGAAAAAGTGAAGAGCTGTCTTTCCTAGAAAAGGAAGGCTGAAACAAAGTTTGTGGCATTAATCTCTACACCTTTGTGAGGAAGAGCAGCTCAGTATTCCAAAGAGCTGGCAGTTTCAGCTGATGGCAACTACACAAATGGTAAATTATGAACGGGAAATAGACCACATCTGAGAGAAAGCCTTGATCTGGATGTTATCAAAGACCTTTAGGGGCTTCTGCCTTGTGAAATTAAGTTTGGGTTTTCCCAAGCATGTGGTTCAAAAATAATATCTCTCTTCTAGAAGATCAAAATTCTGAGAAAAGCAGAAAAATTTAGTAACTGAGACAGCCTAACCCTTCCACAACCAGTGATGAACATCACTATGTTAGTTTTGTTCAAGCTCCTGTGTGAAATTTCCTAGCTTCAGGCTGCAGCACAGCAAGTCAAAAACACTTCTTGACAAAAAAGAAAGTAAAGCTGCATTTTGCCAATATAAATCAACTATGATTTGAAAACTTGTCCCTGCTAAAAATTGAAAGAGATTGTAGAAGCAGGACAGGCTGTCTAAGAACCCTACAGTTGGAAATATGCCTGTTCCCAGTAGAACTGAGGAATCTAATGTGTAAATCATAACAGCAAGATATTTGCCCGCTTAGAAATTTACAATATTTTCTACACTGACTTCAAATACATCATAGTCATCTGCTGAGAGATTCTGGTTGATCTTTCCCACTTTTCAGATGGAGTTGGAAAGTGTAATAGGTGTGATTCTGATTTCAGTGCCCTGATACTCTGGTGAGGTGCAGGAAATGGACTGGTTTGCTGCTTGCCATGCACTTATCTAGCAGTAGAGAAACTTACTCCAGCTTAGTAGGGAACACTAATCCTACACAATTCATATTATTTCAGCATAAATATAGAATTGTAACCAATTTCTCTTTCAAAGAAAAGATTATGTTACCTCTTTCTGGCCTGAGCAGAGAGCCAAGAGTGTGGGGTCTTATGACTTATTTCAAATGCAGGAGAAACTGCCAGAGGCCAGCATATCTTGGATATAAATTAGCTTGTTACAAAAAGTGTTCAAAGTCACCTTTCCTCAGTGCAAGAGAAAATAAACAATAAGGGCAGGTTTCTTGGCACACAGGTAAAGGTTGTCCTTTTTGAACAACATTTAGAATTCTTTCTCTGTTTTCACCCATGCCTGTTTATAACTATCCTTTGTACACTTTTCTCTTGGTTATTTCTGTCACTCTGCATCCCACAGATTTGAAAATCATCATACTGCAAAACCCATTTGTGCTGTGTCTATTTTAGATAGAAACTGTTTTCATTTCAGTTTTCTGAATACCTACAGAAGCATAATCTTTTCCTACCTTTAGCCCTCACAAAAACCTTTTGTTAAACCTAGAAGCATTTAATGACATTTAGCCAACTATAACAACATCCTGGTTTTGAACCCTTAGCAACAGCTACAAAAATTCTCATTGCTGCGAACAGCAGCCATATAAAGCCCTGTGCCCCAACATCTATTTCAGCAAAAGGCAGACGAAGATAAATTATCCTGGTGTTTGGAGATAAAGAAACAGCAGCATAATAGTTCTCATATGTTTTAGTGCTTCAGCTTCACAGAGGTGCAGTGACAGAAAAGGAATTGACTCAGGAGTCACTACGGGCAGACAGCACAACAGGGTAAGCTGGGTGTTGGACGAGGGAGAGATCACAGTAGAGAGATCACAGCTGCCTTTGGAAAAAACAACAGTGGGTGAATGCTGTGAAATGTACAACAAACAATAGTATGGATTCATACTTAGCAAGATCTTGAAACATGGTCTTACTTGTCTTTCATACTGCATTTCTGGAATACTGTTTTTGTCTTGCAATAATACACGCCCCCACACACACCTCTCTCCTAATTAGCTATATCTGAGAAGAGAATCCACTCTTCCTTTTAGTTTTGAACCACTGTGGGCAGACATCTGTCTAGATATCTGTGAGTATATCTGTAGTGCATGTGAAGGTCTTGAAGCCTTAATCCTAAAGTGTACTCTCTACAGCAAACAAACAAACTTTTTGTTGGGTTTCAATTGAGACACAAAATATTTACAAAAATATTTACAAAACTATTTTGAAATTTAAAATAAAAGTCATGAGAGATTTCAAAGCAATGTTTATAATTGATTTGGATAAGCTCAGCTTTTAGGATTACTTCCTGCTACTTTTTAAAATAACTGGATTATCTGAAGGATGAAGAAATCTTTGACCTATATATTCTAGTTACTGTCTCTTTCTTCCATTTACTTGGTTTTAAAGCATATTAAGACAAGCTAACCCATATAAAAGTCTTGTGGGACATTAGATCCAATTTTAGTCATGCAAAAAGTACCTGTGTACCACAGGAAGACAGATGGACAGTCTCTTATTTTAGCACACATTGCATGGCAGAAGGAAACTGGTGGAAAGCAGGACTTAAATTTCTCTCTACCCCAGAAAATTACAATCACAGAATTAACCCAGAAAATCGCGATGAAATAAGATTTTAAAAACCCCAAAACAAACAACAACAAAACAACAACAAAACACCCACAAAACAAATAAACAAATAAACTAAACCCCTAAAAAAACCTAAAAATCACCTTCATACTGCTTGTATTGATACTCCTCATATCAGTGTTGGTTACATGCTCATCAAAGCTACAGAAGCTACATATTACCAAGGAGAAAGGACAGACAGGAATGTGGCAACTTAATTTACCAGTGATTTACAATTCCTGCATGGAGGATGTGACAGGCAGATGAGAGAGTAACATTTGGGGAAATAGTTCTTTACTAGGAAGGAAATGAGATAGATATTGTGTAAGGAAATACTATAGAAGCACTGGTCCAAGGATGTGAGGCAACAATCCTTTTCCAAGCAAGGACCACAGCTCTTTCAGATTACATCTCCCAAAAGTCCAAGGAAATCTGAGTCTCTTGACTGCGCATCAAAACTTCTTGCTCTCACATGGGACTGTCATACAGTGGCACGCAGTGAGGCTGCAGGGATGTGGTCCCAGGGCAGAGAGGCTGTGGAGATGCTGCCCTGGTTCTCCACAGGGCCAGTTAAGCCATCTAAAAGTAAGGTGAGTCTCCTGCATCTTCACACACAGTAGATATTTGACTTCATTCTCCTGTGCATTGGTTCCACCACCTTTACGTTCAGTCTTTCTTTGAGTAATGTGTTGATTTAGATAGCACATATAGCACTCCTGTCCTCCATTCATCCAGGAGAAATGCACATAATGTTCAATGCTAAATGACCCACATGGAAGAATATCTGACTGACCTAGAGAGTGGTTAGTTTTACTGTTAACTTATTTTTTTCCACTTGCCTCTCTGACATACTTCACTGACAAGTCAGTATCATTATGACCCCTGGAAAACAATACGTAAAACAAAAACATGGCACACGCACAGTCCTTTGGTAGTTTTGGTTTCTTGTTCTCTAGATAAATGAAATGCCACCTTCCCCACTTTTAAGACAAACAGATTCATTTGCAAGATAAAACAGACAACAGTAATATTTCAATTTAGTAATAAAGTCACAATATTATTTTCTTAACCGTATTTAAAGAATTTCCCTACCAAACGCAGGCATTTCCAAACTGGGACAGGGGAGGGCACTAAAGAGTTATACATGGATCTGAAAACTGAAGCAGTGCTTTGTCCAACATGTAAATAGGCTCACAATGATTTCAGGCTCAGCATGTACACTTCTTGAATGAAAAATAAGCTTTGATACAGCCTATTTTAGTTGCTTAAAACACTTCCTTAATCGCTGGGAAAAGCTGCTGAAGCCGAGCTTTGCTTTTGTACTTTATAATCTTTCAGCCAAGTAAGGAAAAACACACCCCTGTCAATAATCTTCTCAGAATATGTTGGACTCTGAGAGAAGTAGATGTGGTTTGAACAAGACTAGTGTGTTTAGACATGAGTTTTATTTGTCTCTAGTCAATCAAATTAAGTTATAGGTTAAAATAATATGGTTATAAGATCCTTGTTCTACCTGGGCTAATACCACTACAGAACTGACATAGTTCCCGGATAGTGTCAGCTTGGACAATGGACAAGAAACCTCCTGCAAGACTATTTGCAAACTTACTGCACTTGTTAGCTCCTTATGGGAAGCAATGATTCATCTTCATGTGCATGTGTGTTTTGTCGACAGAAATGAACAACACACAACCATTTACATAATTAATTACCATCAAGCTCACAGTAGTGTACGAACCTGAGACAATTCTTCCCATTTTCTGCCTGTCAGAGTCCACTATCACAAGTAAGAACATGAACTGAGGTCTTTCTTTGTACAAGCACATCTGAATGAAGACTCTTTTAATTATAGCAACTTCTTTTTAATTAGGGGATAATTCTGTAACCAGTGGTAACATTCGTAATGGTGCAAGGCTATAATCAGATCTCATGCACTGGTGGATGAATTTATCACTGCAGAGATCAGGAAGGCTTTATAAACAGCATTCAATAGTTCAACAAAGTACAAGTTCTGTATTTTTCTAGAGACCTTTCTTTCTATCTTTCATACTATGCAACATGTAAGAAAGCAGGAGTAAACCTGGGCGTGTTGGTCAATCACAGGAGAGTTATGAGGTGACAGTATGCAGTGCACACAAGGAAAAGAAATTCTAACAGAGATGGAGAGGTATGAATGCCACTCTAAAGGTCACTCATACAGTTCTGTCCCATGGTTCTGATCAGCCTTGATCAAAAAGGTAAGGTTAAAAAAATGAAGCAGAGATATCAGAGGAAGACTATTAAGCAGCCCTGAAACTCTTGAGTTGATGGATGTCTTGTATGCAACAAACACATATGTAACACAACATAGAGCTTCATTTTGATATACATCCAACTCTGCATCATCGTTTTCATTTAACAACTCCAACAGATGCTCTAGGGTAAAAGAGGTTCCTCTAGCCATCTGGATGACATCCTCCTAATGGACATTTTAGAAGGAGTATGACGTGCAGCAGAAACAGAACCAGGGAACAAAGTGAGGCATGGAGGAGAGTGCCTGCCTGGCGAGTCCTATAAGACAGCCCCTGCAGCAGTGCAGTGGAAGAGTCCAACAGCAAAAGTCCTCCAAGAGCTCACCACCCCATGGCCAAGCTCTGTTCTGGTTTCCAGGGAAGGCCAAGCTTGCTGCCTGCCTTCATGGTACAGAGAGACAAGTCCCCTAATGATCCACAAAACTTGTTTTTCTCTCCATGATCGCAGTTTCCCATGACAACCGTGTTTCTCCATAGGGACACTATGCGTGGCTGCCAAGAGATGGATTTTTGTGAAAAACAGAAATTTCACAGAAGCTGGACCTGTCCCCAACACATAGAAATGGTTCAGTTACTTATGGTGTCCAAAGTATATACAATGTGAATCTATTTTTCCACCTTTGAAAGAAGCAACAATGAAAACCACATTGCAAACAGAAAAATTAAGCTTCTTTTGAATTTCAAAACAGAGCAAAGAAGGAATCATTTTCTCTTAAGAAAATACCAGGAGCTTGCAAAAACAAGGATGAGCTGTGCAAATGTACCCATCTTGACTTTGTGGGTGTAATAGAAAACTGGAATCACAAATGCACACCATGTGTTACAATATTTTTTTTGAAAGAGATCTGGCTGCTGTGCTACCATATTGACACAGACTCTCCAAATCAATTGTAAAGACATTGCCATGAAAAACAGGATAAAGGGAAGTGCTTGGTCTTCCCAGGAGCCGCAGCGGGCTCTGCGCTGGGGGTTACTGGAGGTTATTTCCTCCGCACACTGTGCTGCCCTCGCCCAGTCCTTCCGATTACACACCCCGCTTTTGTGTGTGCCGGCTTGCCGGGGGAGAGAGCTTTGTGTGTTTGCGGTTTTGTTCCCTTCATTACCATGCAGACAATATTCAGCTGTTCTCAAGGAAGGTCTGGGATCCCTGCTCTTTTCCCAGGCTTTCTTCTAGCCCATGAAAAGAGGAAAAACAACGAGGAGCCTGTTTGGCTCCGTCTCGCCAAGCCATGGGCTGATGGTGATGTAACAAGAAGCCCGGCGGTGAGTGGCTGCAGCCAGGCTGGTCATGCTCTGTCCAGGCATGGCGTGGCCATCGCCTGGCAGCCGCCTCACACCTCAGCCCCCGCCGCCGCACAAAGGCTCCGAGGGGGGAGCATTCGGCGGCGAACAAAGTGCCAGCCAAGCATGAAGTGGAAGGGGATCTCCCCCTCGGCACAGGGATGGCTCCCAGCCCTCACCCGAACGCCTGCCCGGAGCTCGCACGCTTCCTGCCTCACGCAGGGGAGCCTGCCTGGGGCTGCGGATATGATGATGATGATGGCCATCAGGATTAGCTGGTGGAACGGGATTTTGTGAAATGGGGACTGGCTGGGGGAGTAAGCGCAGAAGGAAGAAAACCGAATTTGTTTTCGTTTCGCACATCTCAACTGATGTAAATCAGCACAGCCTCATTGCCTCCAGCGGCAGATTCGTTCACATACAGATCAGCACAAAAGCCGGTCCATGATGTCAGATAACCGAAGGCAGTTTATCTCTGCAACTGTTGCACGGTTCCTTGTTGGGCAATTAGCAAGCTAAATGTCTACTAGCATGTATTTCAACAGAAGCATGAAGGCAGTAGGTTTAAAATCAGTTTGCTTTTTTTTTGGTCATTTTTGAAATTTCATTTTGTATAAATTTAGTATTCTCAAGGGGGGAAAAAATCCTTAGTCAATCCTTTGGTGATAGCCTGTCAGCTTTCCAGTTTTAATTTTGAAAAGGAGTTACATTATTATAACTAGAGATAGGTTGCCAAGGAAAGGCAATGAATAACTCTCAGGCTTGTGTGGTCTTGCCAGACACCCAACACAGCATGCAAACCCCCAAATATTTGGGGTTTCTTCACAGTAGAAAGTAGTAAATACAGGATTTATCCTTGCTAACAAACTTGTTAACTAGCTCTACTTTTTCAGTCTTCATTCTGCCTTCACTATGCCTATTAAGGACTGATTCCTGGGGGGGACACATTCAAATATTTTGTGTATCACAGTACTTACAGCCTCCTGACAGATCCACGGGGAATGAAAAGCAATGGAGGTTTGCATCTTGTTTTCAGAGGTGCAAGACACTGAAAGCATATAGCCAAATTTTTCTGAGAAAGTATTAGACCTAATTGAAAGAGGAGGATGAGTGGGAGGAATTAAGCATTCCAAGTTACCTGAAACATCTCTTACATTAAAACTGGATCAACTGCCAAAGTACCAGTCAATTTACTTTTCAGATGCAACTTCCCAAGACACTGTGGTATCATTTAAACTTGCATAAGGGGTGTCAGACAGCAAACAGTTTTACATGCCTTCCAGAGCCTTGAGTTTGAAATGTGCTGTATTTAAATTCAGCCTAATTATAGGTTGTAAATTAATTGATTTTTAATTATAAAGAAACTAAGTGCCCAGGTAGCTCACCTGCATGCATTTATACTCATTAAAACATAAAGTACAAATAAACAGTAAAGCCCTGATTATCACCCAGCAACACAAATATTCATCAAAAAAAGCCCTCCCCTCCAGTTGGTCATCAGACTTTTTAAGTGCTTCACAATACATTTGCAATTTTCTTCCCACTACAGTCCATTTCTCAAGAGTATGCAAGTGCTGCCTGTTTCTGCAGCTCAATGATATACAGTGCATGCACAAAAAGTGTAATGAACATTTTCGTTTGGGAGAGCAGAAGTCTTATGTCTCTCACTGGCATTTGGAGACTGACAAATAAAAATGATGGTGCCAAAACTGAGATTTACAGCAAACCCATGCACCCACCAGGACATTCAGGGTCTGTCTCTTTACCTTGCTGTATCTCATTCATGCACATACAAAGATGTTTATGACAGCGGGAAATGTATGCAGTAGAAGGGCTACAATTACACTAGTAGAATCAAAAATTGAAAATACTTGGAAACTGGAAAGGAATCCTGTATTAAAAAGTAAAATTAACAATAGCTGGTGAATTCCCTGAGCCTGCAACTGTATGTTTTTACAGAAAACAGAGTTGGGGAGAGGAGTGCTTGGGGTTGATTTGTTACTGAAAGAAAAAAAACCTAAACAAGTCACAACCTAGAAAATTTCAAAGTCTTCCCCCAAGAAGTTTTCTTTGCTAATTAATTTTCTTTATCATTAGGCGGTTGTCTTTTCCTGTAATAACAAGCTATGTTGTATGACCTCTCCCTTTTTCTTCATGGTACTTTTCATCTCAGTCCTCTACTCTCTACCAAAGACTACAATTTGCACAAAGTGTTACTTGCAGTCTTGTGCTGTTAGGATTCTCATTTTGACTTGGAAATTCACAGTTCAACCTGATTTTACCTTGCTGCCAATAATTCCATGCTAAAGTCACCCTTCAGCCATGAAATCTTAAAAAAACCCCTAACAACAGCGACTTCTTAAAGGCTAGTCCTGTTCTGGGGATTATCCAAAGCAATGGCTTCTGGATGTGGATGCCCCATCCCTGGAAATGTTCAAGGCCTGGTTGGATGGGGCTTTGAGCAATCTGGTCTAGTGGAACGTGTCCCTGCCCACTGTTGAGGGTGAAACTAAAGATCTTCAAGGTTCCTTCCAATACAAACCATTCTGTGATTCTATGATCTCTTGTATTTCTCCAGGTGCTTCCTGGTTTTTCTGGGTCCTCTAAGCAATATCAAGAGTTGCTTGAGCTATAATTTTTAACATCTAAACATTTCAGGCAAAATACAGAAAACGTGTCTAGAAAGAGGAAGGCAAGGCCTGTGAACAAAGCAGGTGGCTTAGGTTTCATCTACTTTGTTACCATGCTTACAATTGTATTGCAGCAGTATTTCCTAGGCAAAAACTGTATACACAGTGCTGATACTGATAGTGACTGAGGAGTAGCAGAACAAACAGAAGGTAGTGAAAATATTCAAACAAACCACAAAAGATAACTGGGGCACTATGCCACTTGAGAATCATGAATTGCTTTAGTAAAATTTGTAAATTATGTTTAAAAAAAAGAGAGAAAAAATAAGTAAAAGCTACATAGGCCTCCAGAGAAATAAAGAAGCCATCTATCTGTACTTATATGAATATGTGTTTGGTTGGTTTTGACAACAGTGAGCTCTATTGTAGGGAGTAACCTTTTCAGTTCCAAGGGGAAACCTTCACACTTCAGAAAGGCAGAAAGCAGAAGAGGCTTTTCATTCTGCTGTGAGATGCTGGGTTTTGTACTGGTTATGTGTATGGGGACCCAAGCTTTCATGCTCATGGGGAACTAAAATAGTTCTTTATGGAGTATTTTATAAAGGACTATCAATCATTCCACTATGAGTCTGAAGCAGAAGGGAAGCAAAGGAGAGGTCATGCACAAAAATGGTTGTGTTTCAAGCCATGAAACGAAAGATCTGACTGTGGGAAAGCAGATTCACATTCATGCAGACCCTGAACTTGGCCTTACAGAGCGGGTAAGTGCTGCTTGTGCCTGCAGTATCCCCTTGCTGAGGTCTACCACCTATAAAATAAATCCTGTAATGAAAGCAGATCACCTCATAATGCAGTCCTGGAAGGGGCTGATTTATCCAATATCTCTTGCTTACAAATGTACCACGGGGTTACCATAGTTCAGGCAGCCTCATTAAAAGCAGTGCAAAACACGCAGAGCCTGAATGGAGATGAAATAAAAGCCCTATAGATGGCTGTTACACATAATCCATTTGTTACTATGCTTCGAGCAAACAAAGGAGCACATTGTTTATAGAGCTGCTTTCTGCCAGCAGCAGAACAAATTCTTATATGATTCTAGTGAATATTTTACAACATTCAACAAAACGAAGAGTGTGCCTCCTTCATAATGCTAGTAATTCATAACTCGGAGAGGGATGAAGGCAGAATAGAGAGTGTGAGAGTAAAATAGTGAGATCTGGTAATTTGTAACAGCTGTACAAGGAAACTAAAATTATTACTGATTCTGAGCACCCGAAGACCTGCACTGGAAAGGAGATGGAATTTTTCATTCTTTTATATGCATTGAATATAGTATGTATAAAGTTTAGAATCTATTCCCTAAATTCAGTGATTTAACATTTTGCATACCAGCAGGTGAAAAACTCTCACTAAGTTCCGAAAGGCTAAAATAAAAGGTTATTCTTGAAATAAGAGTTGGCAAGACACTAAAAACCACAATTGAAGGCACTGAATGAAACAATGAATTTAACATGTATAGGACCTGTCTAGTTACACAATAAGTTTAAAACATAATTGCTATTTCTAGTTCTATATTTGACATGTATATTAAAGGCTTTTTTTCACCTAACAAATTATTGGAAAACATAGTTTGCAGTCTACATATTATTTGCTTTCTCATATCATGGGTTGAATTATGTAGATGATGTAGATGCAGACTTCATCCCGATCTCACTGGAGTTGCACCAGACTCTAAACATGCCAACCTAGGTGTCAGCCTAATCAGTTACCACAGGTTAATTCACATTTTTTACCACACCTTGCTTTCTTTTTCAAACTACGTCTTCAACAGTACACTCTCATTGTTCATGTATGTGAATAAACAAAAATTCCCAAAGTTGGATTTCTAAGAGGAGGCTAAACTCCTTAGGCTGGCATAACCTGAGAGATGGGCTTATACCTGAACAAAGGAAATGTGTGATTCTTCAAGCTGAACATGAAATACACTACTCAGAGCTAACCCTTGGCAGTTTAAGCACAGGACACTGGTCTGTCACCACACCTACACACGAAGTATTAAGAAAAAATTATCACCTGAAAAAAAAAAAAAAAAAAAAAGGGGTATCAGAGACAGAGCCAAAAAAACCCCAAACCTATTGTGAGGTTTTATTCAGCAGCAGTGTGATAACAGTTGTGCAATTGCAGCTGAAGCAAGAGATTTTCACCTCCCCTGGTCATGATACGACTTACCCCAGCTTAGAGGAGAAGGGGCAGATATCTCTCAAATGGCCTTAGCTCTCATTCGGGAGGGAAAGCAAAGCAAAGAGACCCTGAATGCAGCTGGGGGCCTCAAAAGGGAATCAGCGTATCTGCAAGGAAATGGCACACCGTGAGGCCCCGACTGTTAATACTATCTTTGTCCTGTGAAGAGAAGTGGTGGCAAAACACGGCCTGGTGAAAAGACGTGAAGACAGCACTAGGGCAGATATGCAAATTTCTGTGGGAAAACATCCCCTTGGAGGCATTGAGAAGCACTGACATGTTTTCACATAAATCATTAGGCAAGACAGGATCCTATTTTCCATCCAAAAGGCACTCCAGAAGCTGAGGGCCACCCGTCTTCCATGCACAAACAACCACTTTTGCCTCTATCTAGCTGCTCACAGAGCAATTGCTTTTCTGTGTAAGTATATGAAAGTAGCAAGTATGATAAGGGTTGTAAGGAGTTTATTTTTTGTGTAAGCGCAGTAAATATTGACAATTGGGATAGAGGAAGAGCCATGGTCAGATTTCCCAATTGCTGATTTTCTGGATTCTAAGTTTCCAAAGTCATTCAAGGCGCTATGACACTGCTTGTATCAGTGCAGTTTACATATTCAATACAAACTCCAGTGGGATGGATTTCAGCTGCAGCTGTAAGGTCTTATGGACTAAGTAAGCAAGTAAATGCTGTGGGTGAATGAGTGAGAATTTTTTGACCATTTCAGTGACTCAAACCTTAATTGCGGGCATATTCTGAATGCTGGAGTCCACTGAAAACTTGAACTGATTCTATGCAAAAAAGATAACAAGCAATAGCTGACATTTAGCAATTAAATAAAAGAGGAAATATGACTGAGTGACAGAGAAGGGTGCCCAGAGAAGCTGTGGATGCTCCATCTCTGGAAATGTTCAAGGCCACGTTGAATGGGGTTTTGAGCCACCTGGTCTACTAGAAGGTGTCTGTGACCACGGCAGGCGGGTTGGAACTAGATGATCTTTAAGCTTCCAGCTAAACCATTCCATGATTCTATGACAGGGAAAAACCTGGGGCCTTAGAGAGGTGACTTTAAAATCCTGAGTAGAGGGACAGGCTTAGGAGAGGGTGGAGGCTGCCCCAGGAGCTCCCTGCTGGGGGCAGGGAGTTCATGCTCCTGCCTGAGCAGCAGCACCTGCTGAGCAGCACTGCGGCCCCAGCACCCGCACCCGATGGAGAACCGCTGAACAAGTGCCCTGATGAGCCCAGTGAGCTGTTCTGCTCTGCCCTGCTGCCCCACCCGCCTGCCTCTGACCCACTCCCCCGGCAAAGTCCCTGCTTCTAATCCTCCTTCCCCTGACCACACTGAAGGGAAAACTCCCGTTTCCTGCTGACGGGAACCCCTCCATCTCTCCCTAGCGTCTCACACACTACAAGTAGCACACTCCACTTCCTCCTGTGGGTCACTTTGAGGGGAGCTCTTCATCCATACAAATATTTAGCAACCTTTTTCAGCAGAAAATTCCCAGCATCGCATTGGATGAGACTGTGAGATGAGGGCAATGTAGTGATTAATGGGTCCTCTGCAGAACAAAACCTCCTCAGCTCTGTCACAAGATAGTTGCTATGGTTTTTTGACATTGCTTAGCAGAAATTTACTTTGGCCAGGGGATTGGAGGAGGGGAAATACAAAAAAAATACTATAGAAAAGTCCTCCATTGTACACTGGCAATTATTCTGAGCAAATCCTGTGCCTGTCTAGAATTTCAAGCTCTGTATAAATACTTTCAATTAGGTTTAAAAAACAAAACCAGAAACAACAAATGAGGAGACTTTTTTAAGAACAGACAGCTTGAAACATGTCTTGTTAGCTATCAACAAAGTCTATTAGAAAAGCTGGAAGGTTTCAGCTAGGTTGATGTAAAAACAACATCAAATATCTCCTCCTGTGAGAGACTAAGTTAAATGTTCTTTGCAGTGAATCAGTTAAGGGTAGGTAAGAATGCACACTTCATTGCAATCAGCTGCA
Source organism: Platysteira castanea (assembly GCA_013397175.1). Taxonomy (NCBI): domain Eukaryota; kingdom Metazoa; phylum Chordata; class Aves; order Passeriformes; genus Platysteira; species Platysteira castanea. Next base: position 1,234,804 of record VYXC01005348.1, read on the forward strand.
ACAATCTCAGAATGTTTTAGCATGATATTTTACCAAGGTCTTGAGTTTCAGCTGGCTCTGTGGCAGATGGCAGCTTTCGTAGGTGTAAAATGTTCTAATATATCAGACAAGTTCTGCCTAAAACGTCCAACAAAATAGGAATAAGAAGTTGGCCAGGGAATATTTTTGAATGTGTTAAAAATGGATGCTTTCCATTTTATAAAGCATAAAAAGGCCAGAGCAGCATGCAAGAGTTTTAAGGCACTCTCCCCATCTGGAAGAAGAGTCTTTCTGCATATATTTTGAGTGAGACAACCACAGGCTTGTATCACCACCCCCACTTGAAGGAAGATCCTGCTAGACTGAATACTGGAGGTTTGGGCTTCAAAGCTTATATAAGATCTTAGAGAAACTGCTATTCTTTAGCAGCCTTAGACATGCCTAAATTGTCTTGTAAACTCCAATCCACAAGATGCAGAATGCCCTACCTCCTTAGAAACACTCTATTAGGGTGTTCCATCTATAGTCAACAAACATCAAACCAGAACATCTGGGAGCACAATTCATTCGAGTTTGTACACTTAAGTCTGTTGGTATGTATCTGCATGTCATAAATCAATGTTATACAGGCAAGCATCCAGGGTAACTTGGAAGGGAAAGCAGGACAGCTGTGTTACCATTTCGCTCTGGGCTACAAGGGGAATTATTTCAGGAGTAGCAGTATACTGATACAGACACTCTGCTACTGCTACCTGAGTCTGCTTATTCAGTTCCTGGAAGAACTGCATTATGTCCCACAGAGACACTTTTTAGGTGTATTCAAAAACCCATTCCTGAATTTCAAGTAGAATTATTCATTTCTTTATTAATTCATCACTTCACTAATTTCAGTGCTCCAAAGCCAGTATTTACCAGCTGATCATCTGATCTGCACAAACTATCAAAAATCTTAGACTATTCAGGACTAATAAAGCTGCTGCAGATTTACTGGCATCCATTGGCGTACTCTGTTGGACAGGCAAGGTGTCAAACATTATAGCATGTGAGAGAAGTTTTGAGAATTGCTTAACAGTTTCAGTAGAAAATGCTGCATCACTATCAGAATTTTTTATATAAACATAACAGTCCTGATGAAAATTTTAGTTTAGGAAGTTGTTTAGTTCCAGGGTGGAAAGAGAAAGAGCAGTCAACATCATGACAATGCACAGCAAATACTTGAGGGGGAACGTGAAGGGCTCAGGTGCAAATCCCCACTTTGCATTTCTCCCTGCCTAAAACCTTGACACAGTCTTGGGTTTTATTCCAATGGGGAATACTGAAATCTCAGGATGCTCTTCAGGATGGGAGAAACTTTTTCTGCCCAGGTCCACATTTGCAACTTCTCCAGCTCAAATATTCCTGATGTCTGAGTGGTTGCTTTCAAATCCACCAAAGAGTTTATTTATAGGGTATGAGAATGGTGTCCAATTTTCTTAGTCAGTGCAAACTGGAAGGCATGATGGGGAAATATTTCAGTAATTAGCTGTAACATATTTGACAGGTAGATTCAGATAAAATTTGATGACATTCGATACAAATGCAGATAACAGAAGCAATTTTCTAGACAGTCTATAAACAGCCCTACCACTGAAGGCAATGTAAGTTGAATTTGAAAAGCTGCAATTTGGCCACATCTGTAAGCATGTCTGTGCTCTTTCCAGTGATTCACTAAGTCTTGGAGGCTGAGGTTGCCACATTTCCAGTAGTTTTCCTTTCAACATTTTTTTAGTTGCTTCCCTTGTTATATTTTCAGTCATCCACCAATTTACTGCATGTTCCATCCTACATGTGACCACTCTCCTGATACCTGCTTCGGCAGGAATTCGCATACGGCGATCAGTAGCACAATAGCAGTGTTTAGTACGGTGCCTTCGCCCTTCCCACCACCACCAGAAACTAATGAAGCATACAGAGTGTACTTTAAATTTTTGGTTATTTTTTCTCTACATGTTCTTTTTTTAGTTCTTACAGTTTTGATATACTACACACAGTGTAAAAACAACATTCACTTTACACTAGGGTTCTTTGCAGACCAGGAAGTAACTAAACTGGTAGAATTCCTAGGTAGGATGTTCCTCTAGCAGAACAAGCCAAGGCTGAGAGATGACAACTGAATTACCTAAAGTAGTATTTTCTTGTTGAAAGCTCTGCTGGTAAGCATATAGAAGCCAGTCTTCAGCTTTTGGAAAATAAGGAAGGAAAGCAATCTTGGAAGTTCCTTTCTTCATTGTCATTGCCATAGTTCCTTTTGACTGGGCATGAGAGGGACTTCCACAAGGTTTATTTTAGTCTTAGACCAATGTAACAGCTCACCGTCTTGAGATTGCTTTTTCCATGGAGGGAACTTAGATACAGCATTAAACTAGATACTTATCCTTGGAGATGCTATGTGCTCATCATTTGTCTATTTCACCACAAGAAAATGCACTTATTACCAACTTCTGGTTTTAGACTCATCAGTTTTACTAACAATATGTTACTCACATATCCTCCAATCCCATCTCCTTCAGTCATTTCATTTCTTCAGGCTGACAAGTGAAAACAATAGAAGTGATGAGATCACATCCAGACACTAATGAGTGAAATCTAAAGCAATTATCATGTCCATCTGGATGCACCTTCACTATGGTTTGGATCAGAACCAAACCGCTGAACACAGTTTACTGATCATCCTCACTTGTTGTGCCTTTATTCATGTTGCAGGGTGCTCTTGCAGAGTGTTCTTTCAGCTGTAACTGCAGCTGGGAGCTGCATTTCAAGGGTACATCTAACATCCTTCAGCTGCTACTGAGATGTGCAGCAGTCAGATCAGCCCCTCAGCACCAACCCTCCTGTTAAAGAAGGCACTCCTACTAGGCTGCAGTACCTGTTAATGTAGACATAAGCTTCCACAGGATTCAGTTCTTCCCTGGACGGGGGCTGAGACCTGTACCTACCACAGGGTTCAGGATCCATCAAGTGACATGGCCTCTAGAAGCCAGAAACCATTTAATACTTGGAAGAAGTGTGCAACATGGCAGTACTTCTACAAAGAAGTAGCAGTACTTCCTTTGAAAACTGGTTACCTTCAAAAGCTAGGACTTAAATCCTAGAATATTTGAGATATCCTTGCTTATGTACCTCTAGTTCAACTGCAGATAAATTAAAACCCTTTTACTCCACTAGGTGGTGTGGTTTGTCTTTCTGTTAAATGTGGCCTTACAACTATTCCCCCTAATTCTTCATTTCAAGATGGGGCCATCAAAATATCATCTGAAAAGTGAAGCAGGAATCTGGTCTACAGCGGTCAGCTACTTTATCAGGTCATGCTTCTTTGGCATTTTCCATGATTTCTTAGAAAAGCTTCTGTCAGCACAGGATAACTTTCTGGTAGAACATCCCTAGATCTATGAAGGAATAAAGCAGGAACCAAAAACAAAAACATCATGGTCTCACTCTATTTCCCCTTATACCCAGGCATGGTGCCTAGTTGTCTAAGCTATTCATGTGATTTATCTCATGTATTTTAAACGGCAACATTTCTAGAAGCTTTCTCCTTGGTTTATGTTCAAATTACAAGACGATGCAGTCCAACATATTTCTGCATCTTTCTTGTCCAGTTATGCTTGCACTTGCATGGTTGTAGTTATGTGCAGAAAAGGCAGAGAACACCAGCCTGCATAACAGGATGCATATTGGGGGATATATCCTGGCTAAATGTAACCCTGGTGGCTATAACCCTCTGTCTGAATCAAAAAACCACCTTGGCTGGTGCCATTCAACTCTTGGCTTCAACTGAAGTCCGCATTAAAAAACAAAGGTATGCCTGGATCATGCCTGCTAGTTAGACATTTACAGGCCTTCATTTGTTCATGTTCATTGAATAACATCTACTGACACACAGATACCAAAAAAAAAAAAAGAAATCTTGTAAACAAGATGTACAACATCCCATCCACAGCATAGCCCTCTTCGTAGAATTCTGTAGCTGCTAAACCACCACATGGTCCAGCTCTCCCTAAAGTTTAGCAGTAAAGAAGCCTGTAATGGAAGAATACAACCAGATAATTTTTATAGTGTTTCCAGGATGTCTTGTAGGTATTAAGCTTAAACAGAAGCCACAGAAACTCATAGAAATAAACATGCATGGTTGAAAGCTCAAGACTGAAGTAAACAAAATCCATTTGGCATTTTGGAGGAAGCTCAGCTATCCTACCAGCTCCAATTGCCCTTATGTTATTCACCCACAACTCTGCTTGCTTCCCTTGGAAAGCTGGTAACAGGCATCTTTTAAATAAACACACCCTTGAGAAACACAACCAAGGAACACATCCAACACATAGGGAATCATGAGCTTTCAGAACGGAAACTTTATGGCACTTCCTCACAGTCTGTACATTCACAGTCTATACACTCACAGTCTGTACAGTGCCCACGTTTATTTAGGTTATTTACATATCCAGATCCATTTGAGGCCAGGCAGAGGAGATAGCTCTAAACAGTTTCCATGCTCACCATATCTTCTCCAAGCACCAAATTTAAAATACAAGACTGCCTGCCGTGCACTGGAGGATTTGTTTCTGAATGCAAATTAAACAAACCAACCACTTCTTCTGTGGATGATTGATGCATGACAAATCTGAGGTATCTCAATTTACAGTTGTGCACGCTACAGACTCAGAAAATTTATGTGAAAATTTTCTGTTAAATATTTCAAGCTTGGGTGAGAGCAAACCCAGAGAGTTCCTCAACAGCTACAGCAAAGGCTTTAATCTCATTATAAAAACCCATCAATTGGATTTGTCTCATAACCACTTCTACAGCTTTGCTTACTCAGGGATAATGTAGAGCAGGATCTGTATTGTATTTTATTGACCAAAGCTTCCAAAAGCATAGCTCTTCGTGTGGCAGAAAAATGGGTAAAGGTCCTTCTTGGTTATACACACACACCAAAAAAAGGGCCATCTTAATAGCATCATCTTGTGCACATATTCAGGCATAAGAAGAGGGAGAAGCAATCTCTGCAGCTGTAAATTTGAACATGTGATAATCTTCATATTAAGTACTAGACTGCTCTGTGAAAAAAAGGAAACCTAAAAAACAGCATGACAAGTGTATGTTTACCTGTGCCAAAGAGAATGTATATGCTATGTCCAGTTACTGATGTTGATCAATTTAAACCTAATATACAGTCTGCTGCAAATTCTCATATTCTCACCAGGACACTCCTTGATAGCTGTACCAATGTACACAGTTCTATCATAAGGAAAAAGCACTTCATGCTGGGCAAACACACACATTCTGAAAAATTAGATTAAGCACTTACAGGGTCGAGGTTTGTGCTCCATTAAGTCACTTTTATGCCAGCATTAGAAAATGCCCCTAAGAAGTAGTGTGTTTGAGGGATTAACAAGGAAAACTTGGCACAGGGAGATATCTAATACTGGCATTGCATCAACAACATAACTGCACTCAAGTCTCAGCAAATGCAGGTTTTGCCGACTTCAGTTTGCAAATTTTGACAGCAGATGGTTGAAACCTGCCCCCATAAAAATCCCATGCCTGAAATGGCACTGCCTGTGTTTACGTATCCTGAGAAATATGACTTGGATTTACAAAGACCTGAGTGAGTAACTTCGATTCCCACACAGTGGGATGCCTGTTACAGAGGGTACAGGACACTTGAGACAACAGAAAAGTATCTGGCCACTATTACATAGGCAATAAACTTTTATTTAGATGATAAAGGAAAACGTTTGCAAGAAGAAAGATCTAGGGAGTTTTACTGCTCCCTTGAAATGTAGAGAAGTCGCACAAGCTCCCTGTTGGCAAGTCAGTGCTTGAGCAAAAGAACAAACAAGTTCTTTAAATCACAGGCTAAAGTCACTATCTGCATTAACTGCACAGAGATTTCATCTCCATGTTGCCTCCCGATCGATGCAACTTCTGTATGAGGGGTAATCTAAATATTGGATTGCACATATTTGGCAGGTCTTGCACCCCTCTTCACAGAGAATAGTTTTGTCATAACTCACAATATAGTTACTGTAATACTGCTCAAACAGTGTGCTGTGTGGCATAGACAACTGCTTGGCCATTTCATATAGGCTTTCTGGCTTCAAGTCTTCAATGCCATAAGTTTTAGTCAGGATGTATTCTAATTTCCAGTTTGATTCATTTTTCTTGTTGGCGTCTCTGAGGTCCAAGTAAAACTGCCAAAGATCCTACAGTCAAAAAAAAAAAAAAAGGAAAGAAAAAATAGGCACCGCTGTATTGCTTTCTTCCCTGCTTCATTAAGTCTCTGGAGTGATATATTGATTAGGAAGCTGTCACTCCTCATTATTCACATGTGAATAGAAGGTCACGTCCCACCCCAAGAGCTGGGCTTACACCCAAAGCTGGTACTTGCAGAGCGGTAATGGTGGGGGGATGGGGAGGAGAAGAAAAGGGAGCCACAAAGGCAGCAGTGGCAGTGTTAGAGGTCTTTCCTGCCCAAACTCCACAACGCTCACGTCTGCCTTAGGAGTGGGGCAAAAGGATGAGAGGCAGAAGGTTCATTTCTGTGGACTCTACTTGAGGGGCAGAACGGACAGGAAAAGAAAGGCCCAGGGAGAAGTTAAGGAAAAGGAGAGATGTCAATGCAGGAGTGAGATCTGCACGAGAAAGGAGCAGACTGAATTAGCATAGGTCTCCAGAGAGAAACTCCAGTCCCAATCAAGCTGCAGGGTGCATTGTCACTGAACTCGGCAGGGTCAAGATTTTATCCTGAATTACAGAGAGAAAGTCTAAACTATGCATAGCCAAAATAATTATAGAGGATTCACTTTATCTCCAAAAATCGCACAAACTCAACATCACACAACACACAACAGTAGACTCAAAATCACACAACAGTAGAAGCCTCCTACTTTTTATTTTCCTTCAAATTTATGTTAGATAAATTTCCTATAAAAACTCTATAGAGGAAGGTGCATGATTACAAAAGACATTATATGGTTTAAAGTGCTTACTTTATCAGCTCTTCTACACCCTTTAGAAGCATTTCATGGGCTGCATCCCAAAACTCAGGCTATCACCAGCAAACAACATTGGTATGTAAACAAGCCCAAGATTTAGGTGGAGCTCAAAGGGGTTGAGCTCCCTGCAAATAGTCTTAGGATTTTGCCCAAAAAATTCTGTCTCTGCTCCTACATCATAAGAGTATTCAATATGGAGCAGAAAGTACTGGGTAGTTCTTCAGGCACAGAAACACCAAACAAGTTCTCTTTCAGATTTCCTTTCCTTTGCCCAGGAAGAAAAACTAAGAGTAGGCACCAAAGTTCCGTCAGCAGTAACCATACTACAAAGGCTGACATCTCGCTGTAATTTTTACTGATACTATATTTAAAGTCTTGAACAATGCTTTAAAATCTTTACTTACCAGCAAGCTATAGTCAAAAATATCATATTGGTACAATCTGACACCAGGGTTATTGGACTCCATTTGCCATACATCCTTCACTGGGGTTACAGCAGGTGCTACAAACAAGGAATTGACAGGCTTTTCTGCAGAAAAAGGGAAATTGAGGAGACAGTTTCATTTCAATCATTTCTTTTTCAAATAAATGGTTTTGTAGAGTACCTACACAGCAAAAACAGGAATGACTGGCTTAAAGACATTAGCACTTTTTTCACGCTGATTTAGCTATATCACTGTGAACTGCCGTACTTCCAATAAATAGACCAAAAACCTGCGTGAAATACCACATTACCCACTCCAGTGTGTACCACTTAAGCCTGTCTATACTAGCGGCTTCCCAACCAATTCAACTACCAGTGCAAAATTGCAAAATGGTCATGCCTATATGTAAAGTCTCTGTATTTTGCATATTTCTACTAAAGAAATATTCAAAACCTTTAGCTGCTGTTTCCATGCTGTATTTTACATGTTGTTTTATGTATTTATGATAATCTTAAAAACACCAGGGTCTGTTTCATCGCCTGACCCTGACTAGCCCAACACCTACTGTGTGAACCCCGACCCTTACAGCAACTGAAACAAGAGAATGTACGTGGGTTTTATTGAGACAGAATATACAGGTGAGTACACTGAGAAGTTCTGTGTGGAACAAGCAGGAAGCCCTAATTATTCCCATCTCTGACAGCATCACAGCAGTGCAATCACAAGGTCAGCCTCCACATATAGACAGAAGTTTTGAAAATTTGGAAATCAGTAGATTCTTCTGGAGAAGGTACAACTGAGCTCTATTTCAGTGCACTGATGTTGGCTGCAATATTGCATTTATCTTGAATTCTCTGGAATTTTGTCAAGAGGGAAATGTCATGAATAGAAGACAGTCTAAAACTGCACAACGTGTATTTGATTACTGACAAACACAATGTGTATTTGATTACTATTTAGATTTTGTCAAAAGATGCAAAATTACTATAATAATTTGGAAGTAGTTACTTGCACATGCAAACTTTAATGAAAAACACCAAGATCAGTCTGTCCTCAGTGAAATTTGCTGTAGAGATGATGTCTTCATGAACAAATGGGACAGTGTAAAAAAATATAGGCATAAGACTTCACTGAGCATCAATTAAAAAAAAATAAAGAACCAGTTCTTTCACTGGGCTGGATTCTTTTTTACTGGAGGTTAACACCATGTAAAAAGTTTAAAATTTGGAATAGTAGTACCTAGTCAGCATTTTGAGCATTGCTCATATGAGTTTATATAAAACATAGATGAAGAGCCAATTAACATTTCGGTATTTTACATAAAGCAAAGCAATGAACCTCTTCCTGTTCTATGGTGCAGACAAAACTTGTTAGAGTTCTTCTGTTAGAGATGTTAGAGTGCTCCATATGGCCATGCCCATGCTTAGAACTAAGGGATTTCAAAGCAATAAACAAAAATTTCAACGTGGGTGATTTTCTTGAAGGGAAATTAGCTGATCTAAGAGATGCAACAGGCAGAGACTTTCTTTCCTCTGCCTCCTGCTTACCCTTATCTTAATTAACTTTGAAGCAGCAGGGAACTCAGCAGAGAGGCACAGTAATGATGCAGGAAACACAAGAACATAGAGCATGTCTAGCTGGCCTGAGAACATTCCCTTTGACACATTACACAATAGCAACTGGCTAGTATAATTTGCCCATGTCACTGAGAGAGCAGAGAGGAAAGACTAGAAATTCTTGTCTAGGCATAAGCATTCATTAAAAAAAGAGGAAGCTTGGGGAGTCTCTTCTGACTTCAACAAAAAAAGACAGTCACCCTTGGAAGGTTCTCTTTGGAAAAAAAGATGGGGTGTGTGAGATTTCAATTCTTGCAGATAAATAGCAGTAGTTCCCAATTTCCTTTTTCAATTATTTATAACAGAGGCTGACTAGTAAGAACATGCAAGAAAGCATTAATTTGCATTTAATCAGGAAGAAAAAATCCAGGAGTCAACAAGCATCATTACCTTCTTCATCCAGGAGGACCATGAGACTATCTCTATGTGTATGTCCAAAAAACTGGCCCGCAATAACACTACTGTATTTGCGAAAAATCTTTACCAGTCTCTCATTGTAATACTCCCTGATAGCTGTAGCATTCCTTGCATATGGCAAGTATCCTACTGGGACATGACCTATTATATACACCTAAGGAATTAAATACAGAAAGCACAATTAGCCCCTTCATTTGAAACTTAGTATCTTAGCTGTAACCTAGAAGTGGTTACCAAAGTTTCACAATAATGCTATCCTAGAAATGGCATTCCAAAAGCTGTAAATCATGACAGTTTTTACATAAAATCCCAACAGTAGGATCACTTAAGTTCATAATATTTAGTTTAGTATATTACTGGGGAGAAAAAAATGTTCCAATAAATCTGTGTATGATTTTAGGCCTAAGGAAAATGTTATCAGTGATTTCAAATGAAAAAAAATAAGTTACTAGGGCAAGGATTATAATTTGGCATCTCAAGGGGATAGAAGAAAAAATTTGTGTTTGAATATTACAGAGCTTGCACCAGAGACTCAGAGAGTCACCAGAAACATGGAAAACTGGTTAAAACCCCTCTGTCTGAGGTAGAGACAGTGCCAGCTGCACACACCAACTAACATGTTGCAGGGTTTCCTGAGGAAGGGAAATCTCTCCTTCCTTCTGACTGTAATATAATATTCTAAAATTGCAACACTGTAGCAAAATGTAAAAATGTTTCAAATTAAACACTTCTGCTCAGATGATGATCCAGTTCTCCCACCAACCAATCAATTAATCAATCTATCTATCAGGAGCCAACAATTTAAACCTTCACTTCAAAATCTGCGTATTTTAAAACAAGTTATTATAACACTCAAATCATAGCAATTACTGCAGCTTGGCTAAGTTTTGTCGCTGATAAACTCCTTTCTAAATTCTATTTTTGATACTTTTAATTGCATTACAATGCAAATGAAATATGCTAGCTTTTATCTTAGGCCAAAAGCATATGTTTTAAAATTAAAGGCTATGCATAAAAAGGTCAGAAACTGACTTCTACAGTATTTTACATAGCAAGAAAGAAAAGCTATTTTACTGTATAATTTGGGAAACTTCATTCAACTAGTTTATTAGTTGTTGCAGTATAATGTGCATATTAAAGGGAGAAATATTTAAAAATTAAATTTTGATTTTGTAGTATCTTTGGCAGCATTATTATTCTTCTAGAAGCATGTTTATGCTTTCATTATCTCTATTTATTCCTTCTTTTTTTTCTTTTTTTTTCAAAATTGAAACAAATAATGATAGGTTTTGTTCCTTATCCCTACCTTTTCGTTCTTTTTTGATGAAGTTTCAAGTATTCCCTCCAGCCAGGCAAACTGGTTGGCTGGGTCAGTGATATTCACAGTTACCTTGTTGGGGCCGTAATACAAATTTGTGTTCAGACTGATTATCCTGAGTGGTTGATAGCTATTACTGGATTCAAACAGCTGCGTGTAGAAGCCACCTGTGAAAATAAGACCAACATCATGTAACAAATTAAAAGCTTCAAAGCACAACTTTACAATCAAAGTACACCACTGACAAAATACCCAACCTTACTCTTTCTCATAGAATATCATGCTTATTCAAGCCACACAGTCACCTTATCACAATAGAACATGTTAACAATGTTTTCAGCCACATTTTACTAGAAGTTGACACTGAATTATTTATTAATTTTTGTCTGTATTATCTTTATGTTTGTTTGACAGTATTTAGATGCAATTATCCAACTGACATGCAAGAAGTGCCCTATAATATTTCTTCCACGTTGACAGATACAGTAGCTGTTAAAGGTCCATACTTCTTGAAATACAGCAGAAATACAGGCTCCTTCAGGAAGAACTGTTTGAGTTTAGTAGCCTTGTACTGTGAAAGTCATTTAACTTCAGACTCATGATATGACAAAAAGTAAGGATCACATTTTTCAATCCTTGCTCCCAAAATTCTCCATGGCATGCTGAGCTTCTTCAATAGGTATAACTTCATAGTTCACAGACTTCAGTGGAGCCATGGCAGCAGAAGTAAAACAATATAATTTAACTTATTGTCTGCCTCTTTGAGTATTATTATCCTTATTCAAGTTTCTACTTTCACTCTTATCCAGATTTTCTCTTGTTCAGGACACAAAAACACAAATTAAACTTCCAAATCCCTAATGTTTGAGTGGATTGGAAATTGGGTTGAACTTTTCAGTCCTTTGCTAAAAAGAAAAATTCTAATTAGGATATCAATATTCTGCCAGTTTAGTAAGCTGGACACAAGTACTAACAGTATAATCACCACAACTATGTGCTATCATAACCTGAACAAAAATGCACTTATTCAATATGCTCTGAAATACATATAGCATTAAAACAGAAACAACATTTTAACAGTTTTTTCCCATCAAAGTAAAGTTTTTGTGTGCATCCTTCACCCTCATCTAAAAAGTATGATAAGGTCTCAAAAGCAGAAAGATATTTCACATGCATTGGTACAAAGTTAGTAACACATTACATCTTAGAGGAAGTGATAAATATTGCATCAGAAAGTAGTAAATATATTCTGAATACAGGCATTGCCATTCAGAAAAATAAGTAACATCTTCCAGGAGAAGCATTACAGATAATCCATTGTTCTGATTCATCCTGTGAGACTTAAACAAACAGGAGAGATCCACAGAAACATTCATTCTCTAAGCCCTAGCTTCACAATGTATTACTGCCATACTTTACCTTTTCTGAAGGTATTGATTGCTTCATCACTTAGCCAAGGTTTCCAGAAATCTGCTACAGCATTGTAAACTTCACTGGTAGTTACAGGAAGCTGGTCCTGTGAGAGAGGAGAACCTGCCTAAGTCTTAACATTCAGACACACAGACAAAAAGCCCACTAAATTATCCTGCCTGACCTCTTGCATAACATGTAAGTGTATCCAGTCATCACCAGGAGGAATTCAAGAGACGAAAAAACAACTGGATATCAGAATATCCAGTATTGCTGATCAGGAGAAAATGCCTAAACTTAGTCAGAACTGATTGCACGGACTTGTTAATGCATTATTAAACTAATGCCAGAAATATGTCAAGCCTTAGGAATACAGCAGAACAGAAAATGATACATTCTGCAAAATTAATAAATATATCAACTGACACGTGAAAGTCTAAAAATAAAGTCTTTTGACAAAAAGCTTGAATATACGTTGCTTTTACAAGCAACTTGGGTTTCATAGCAGCTCCCCAAAACTCCACTACAGCCCTCAGAAACATTCTGGTGAAATTCACAAATGTTTCCATGATGTCCTGTTGTTGTTGTAAGAAAGCATTTCTAAATGTACAAGAAAAAGTTTTGTCAGTGTTTTCTCCCACTGGCTCTAATTAGGACTGTAGTACTCTTCAGTCTGAGCCACAGCCTGACAAGACCCATGCTTTGATCTAACCCTGACAGGAAGATAACAGCCTGTCCTTGCCTTTCCTAAAATATCTGCTTGGAGTCTTGGTGCTAGAAGGAAAAAACAGGGGTTGAAAAAATTGTGCATGTTTTCTTAAACATAAAATTTGACCTCTCTAAGATCTTTGAAACTAAACCTACATTATTAGAGGTTTAGGCAGCAAGTCTCTGTCTAGGAGCAGAGCAATCAGATGCCTGTTGAGACATTTGTTGATTGCAGTGCACAGACATGGGTTATTAGGACAGCTTTGAGCCAGAGCTAACAGTCACAGCAAAAACCTGATCTCAGATAAGAGGCCATGTTATGGACTGAAGGTGCTTTGGACCCAGGCAAGTCAGTGTTCTCTGAAATCCTAGAAGTAGTTTGGGGATTTGTTTTAAGCAGGAGCAAGGGTGTGAAACAAGTAAGACTATGCAGAAAGGCCGAGGTCAATATATGATCTGAAAGGTATCCCAATGCTTGATTAACCTGAGTAGTATTTTTAACATGTTCTGCAAGAAAAATTACCCAGGACTGTTCAGTTGTTAAGATGGACAGCTCAGAACACAAGAGAGCAATAAAATTCTTTGGTGCATGGTAAGTGCATGGCTTTCACACTTGCTTTGGAACAGCTTGCTCCATACCACTTCCAGTCTACAGGACATTTGCCAAGCCTATCCATATGAAAAAAGAAATGTCGTAAGGAGCAAAAAACAAACATTAAAAAATTGAACAAGTTGAAATGACCTCGTAGTGGGGATTGTCTGATCCCATGTCTTTTTCAAACAGTAAGTAACTGAAAAGCTGGCCCATTCTGCACATTGGTGAGGCATGCCACTCACACTCCTGAGTGGCTTTGTGCAGGGAGAACTAGCAACAATAACCAATTATTCAGCTTGTTTCAATTTTCTATTTGCTGCCCATCTGCCCTTCCTGAGCATCTTTTTTTTTTTCTGTCTTCAGATTTAATTTCACAAATAAAATTCATGTTTGTTGAAAAAGTCCCTATATTCTTTGTTTACAAGGTTTTTGTAGGGCTTTTTTTCCTCTATCAAAGGAGATTGCTGAATGACAACAATTCTCTGCTAAGACGTTTTTAAAAATGAAACAAAGTGAACATGAAAAACTGTGACACTTCAGTTAAGGTGTTATTTATCAAAATACTTTACCTTTGTTTTTCAGTGAACCAACCTGTCCCCGTGTCAGTGCATATGAAAAGCTGAAGCTGTACTACGACAGTAAGAACACAAAAGACTGAAGGCACAGTTTGGTATGTGCACTCACACTTCCAATATACACCTAGATGTTATTTTGTCTCTCATATTTCCTTTGCCCCATCTCTCAGCACCTCTGCTACGCCTAATTTGGAAACCAGTTAACTCCAGCAATGACATGGGCAATGATACAATCACCTGCTGCACCAACCTACACCCTAACAGGCCTAATAAATACCACGGAAAGCCTGAATACAAGCCTTGAGGATATGAAGGGGTGTTACTAAATTCCCACGAGGAATTTCAAACAAAATACTTTAGTTGACCTGCTTCACATCCCTTCCGATCCCCTCACATCCAATCACAGCATTTGCTTCTGATCCACTGTGCTGCCAGATCGACCCACAACTCACTTTAAAGGACAGATGAAGCAACTGTTTGCTTTTGAGTATGCCAAGAACAATATTCAGCACAGTCAAAGTGAAAAAGCACCATCCTCAGCTGCACATAACTAGTGAATCATCAATGTGATTATTTCTAAATGTCCAGTAAGGGAAGAAAAGTAGACTTATTTTTAATAGTAGTGGCAAAACTATGGGAACTTTACAAAAATTGTGCCATTACTTTAGTTAAAAAACAACAAAAAAATCCAGGCTCACAGGTCCATTGAGGATACCACTTCTGCTCGATTAATTTACTGTATACACACACATGACATACACAGTAAGGGAAAGTATGTGTGTATTAACTACGTTGGCATGTGGTGGTTCTAAGCCATGAGGAATGATTAGCAATAAATCTGTGTGACCTCAGGCCATGTAAAGATTCTACCCGGCATCAACGTTTCCTTAGGCAAGAGCATTGTGAGAGAGTGATGTAGTTTCTGTTATAGAGAGGAACTATTTGTAATATTAAATGCTAGCTGAAGAACTGTAGAATTCTGTTTTCAGAATAACTGTTACACAGGATTAACTTTTATTTTTCAGACCTGCTTTCTCAGGAGTTAAGAACACACCCAGTATGATGTATGAACAAATTTCTAACTTGTTTTACCTGTGGCCAGTAGTCATGATTGCCTAGGGCTGGGAAAACTTGAAGATCTGGAAAGAAATTACGAATTGTAGAACTCAGATTACCAATTATGCTAATAACCAACTTCGTGGAGAGCTCTTTTATGGGAACATGAGGAGGGCTATCTCTGAAAAAGGAAAAGGTTTGATTAACAAAGGTTTGTTAGCAACACAAGGAAGGCAAAAAAGTCTGCAAATACATCTACATTCTAGCATGTAACACTACTACAGACTTTAATTAAAATCACAGAATGAAAGGCTCTCTGCAAAGGCTTTTGTTTAAAAAAACACGAACAAGTAGACTTGTTTAGACAATGTCTATCCTATGAATCATATTTATCATAATGAAGATTTCGTAGAAATCAAAGTCATCATTTTGAGCTACTGTTCAGTTTGCATTATATATCTTTCATCACTTGCACAACATTGCAAGTTTCTTTTTTCCCTTTTAACAACATCCTGTTGAGAAGTAAGTACAATGAGGTAAGTTAAATAAACTCATCACTTGTCTTCATATATTAGTATTTCTCAACACCCTTTCCCAGCAAAATTAAGTGAACAAACTAGTTCTCACACTCAAAAATACTAATCTCTTTGATAAATTATCCATTGATGTATGCCATAAAAAATTGTGTGATGGTAGAATTGAGAGTTCAGCTGTGGCAGAAGGGTAAATCAATGCTATCTTTTATGAATACCTAGAAAGTAACAAGGCACAGTACATTGCCTTGATAGCATAGTACTGTCAGGTTGCTCATATGCCCCCCTTTCACACTTCTTTATCTAGTCCCACTGCTGAGGCACACAAAGCTTCACAGGTAACATCTCTGTGAGAGAGTATTATTAAGCCCACATTATAATACTGAAGACTGGAACAGGAAAGGTAAATGTTGTTACTCAACAGAGGCCTGCAATGAGTCAGTTATTGCCCTGACCTTTCTTTTTGCTTTTTCCACTTCCCATCCTCCCTGCACCATTTCTATTAACTCACACTAATACAGCCATATGCTAAATATCTCAAAGAACAGTCCAGCAGTTATTACAGAGATCAAAGTCTGTTCCTAAGGCCTTATATTCTCAGTCAGTCTTCCACTTAGTAGCCATTAGGACAACTAAAGGGACAACTAGTATTTGTGAGATACTGAACTCAAATCTGTTGGTACAGATTTATTTACAGAATACAAACTTGTGAGTTGCCACACTATCTGGCTATACAGCTTTAACTGCAGAGTGACGTGAACACTTACCCTGTCCAAATCATGAATGAAACCTGCTCTTTTGAATCCTTCATGAATGCAAATGCTGACAAAATAAGTTGATAAGGAGAATCACACAAAAAGTCTCCAAAAGGGCCTGGGTTGGAGGCATTGACTCCTTTGGATGAAGAACAAACTTTGGTGCGGTCAGGGGTAATGTGGTAAGTTGGATCTAAATGTAGATCAGATACATGCCAGAATTGCCCTGTTTTCAGAAAACAAAGATTGAAGAAAATGCATCATTTGCATTTGAACTGGATATACAGGGGAAATGCCAAGTTTAGTCTAGTTTATCTACTGCTACTTTATGTACTCCTCTTTAAAGCCTTGAAAAGAAGAATAAATTTAACAAATTGTTGATTAGCCTGTGTGATAAGTCTGCGCAAGTCCTTCCTGAGAGTCCTTCACGCAGACTGCTTAGAAAAACTGAAAACAGAAGCAGAGGCATGGGTTTATGCTATTCACCAAAAATGGAATGGAGATTGGAAGGAACTGAAAAATCATCTCCTTTTCATTAATAGCAATCTGGAAACTGGAGAGTAGAGGAAGAAATACATGGACTTCTCCACTCCACTTGAAAACAGAGGAAGCTGCATTTTAATTATTTTTCCAAACCTTCCCTTGCTGGAAGCTACTATGAAAGATCACAGTCTAGAAAGAAAGGCAATAAACAGCATGTGTGCAGAGACTGGGCTTCCCACCATAGAGCAGTGTGTCAGCCTTATCTACTCACTACTTTCCAGGCTGACATGCTCTCAGCCACTGTTACACAGCACTGCGTGGATAAAGGAGCTGAGAAGTATAGGACTATGCAGGATAAAATGAACTAAGTCTGTCTTAGACTTCCAGCCTTCAAGTTTCACGTAAAATAAGAGTAATTTCTGTCAGTTTCAAAGCACTTGGTAAAGGCACACATGTATCTGGGGCAGCGGTTGTGAAATAGGGACAGATATAAATTTGGTATTTCCCAAGGTCACATGCTCACTCTGTGGCTGAGCAGGCACCACACGACTGTACCGCATGGAGTTTTATTTCAGGAATCGAAGCCTAGAGGTGATCTTCAAAATTTATAAAACTGTGACACCTACCAACAGGAGACAAAAGAAACGCCGGGACACTGCTGCGTGCTTGGTCCGAGGCAAGTGTGAGTAATATGGAATGAGAATTCCGTGGGAAACCATTTCGGAGCACTCACCTGCACGCACGGCCCGAGCGGGCATCAGGCCAGGCAGAGCGTGTGTGTTTGCTGCCAGCACAGCACAGCACAGCACAGCACAGCATAGCACAGCCCCCAAACGCGGTGTTTGCAGTGCGTGCCTCGGGACACCGTGCCAGAGGCAGGGCAGGGCTCACCTCACTTCACCTCACCCGCCGGCCTGCCCGGACAACTAAATATAAACCCCTTGCAAGCCCCCGTACCTGAAAAGAGACGTGTTGACTGATCTAGCAGTCACGTGCGGCCGAAGCCAGTTGGGACAGGGATTATTACGGCAGCAAGTTATGTGCGGGCAGCAGAGACAGGGGGAGGGAAAGGAGCTGCAAGCGGGGACCGCGCAGCCCGGGCCCCCCGCGCCTCCGCGCTGGCAGCGGCCCCNGCCGCTGCGGGCCGGCCGGCGCCGCCTCCAGCGCGGAGCAGAGCAGCGCCAGCCCGACCGCCACCCGCAGCTCCATGTCGGCCGTGCGGGAGCGCCTGGCCCGCCGACGGCTCTACTCGTGTGACCCCCCCGGCGTCCGGGAAAGAGGCGAGCCCCGGCCGGCTTGTGCAAGCCCCGGCCCTCCTCGGCCTCCGCGGGGCCGCCGGAAACCACCGCGCCCCGCCCGCACCGCTCGGGGTGAGAAGCCGCCCCAGGCCGTAGCCCCGCTGCCTGACGGCGGCTCGGGCTGTCGCCTCAGCCGGCCGTGCCCGGGGTGACCTTCAGGAGGTGCCACCCCCGGGTCAGCGCTGTGGAGCTCGCAGGAGCCAAGCCTGGCCGCGGGCAGGGCTGATGTGAGGCGGCCCGAAGGAAGGCTGTGCTCCACACCAGTCTCAAGCATCTCTTGGAAGGCAGGTTTCTCATGGCATACATGAAAAAATGGATCCCGGTTATTTATAAGGCTTTAAAAAAAACCCACCCAAAACCAAACAAACCCCCCCACCAAAACAAACAAACAAAACCACAAAACAAAACAAAAATCCCAACTTGATGAAATATACTATCAAGTACACCTTTAATACAGCTTAAGGGGAGTGATGAGGCTTATTGTAAATACAAGTCTCCACTGCCAAGGCTTTCAGAACTGCTGTTTATTGAAGTCGAAGTAGTTCCATATGGAGGAAGAGTACTTAGGAGAGATCACAATAATAATGTCATGGATCCTGTGGCTACCCTGAAATGTCCCATTGCTCACTGTGCTGTTCCTTTCAGATCTGCATTCCAGGGCGCTGCAAAGCTGTGTCATCAGCAGCTGGAGGTCCCATGTGTCAGTATATTCCCCTCTTTTCCACTCTTCTGAGCCGCGTCAGTTACTTCATAGGCACCACTTCTCCACTTTTCTCCTTATTTAATTTGACACTAATATTATTTATATTTAGAATAGGGAAAAGTAGCTTTTGTTTAAAAGGCTACCTTTTTTCTTTGTTTAAAAGTGACTGCAATGCAAAATATTTACCATTCCAGGTTTATTTGTAAACCAAGTCTTAACAATTTGCCTCTGCATTCCTTTCCTCATATTTAAGAAAAAAGCAAGGTCTTTTAATTCATGACCCCACAAATCAGTTGTTGTGAAGATGAATGCCAGTATTGGGAAAGCAAGTCTGTTTAGACCAGTGAAGAGAGAAAAGCAGCTGCTCCCAGCTTTCTGAGAAAGGGTGGCTGGTAAAGACAGTCATGTAGCAAATGCACCCACAGGCAAGAAGGCAGCACCAAAGGGGAGGCAGATGAAGGCTGTGTTAGATGCTGAAGCTCAGGGATAAATGGATTGATAAAACAAAAGGGCAGAAGATGCTGCTTTAACAGAACTTGCACTATACCAGTGAAACAGCCCAAAGCATAGAGAGTGGATCTCCCCATAGCACTGAAACAAGTTCTACTTTTCATTTCTATGATTAAAAAAAACAGCTCCTAGAATTTAAAAACTATCAATGCCCACCAAATAAAACACATTGATAAAGGCTGAGAATTAAGGACTCTGTTTTCTAGATGTATAGTGTTACCCACAAAGGAAAACAAACTTGAATATTCCCTTCAAACAGGTTTTTGTGAAAAAATAAAGCTAACAACATTGAATTTTGTGTTTGTGTCAGTTAGGTGCCAGTTATGTGTGAACTTTTACCAGATTAGTTACCATGTTATCCTAGCTATCCAGGGAAGCAAGAAGCCTCTTCCCATATCAGACAGCAGATCTGAAGGATGAGGGCTGGGAAGTTGGGCAGGATGTCCATCCTGCACTTCCCACTGCAGCCAGACACACCACTCACAGTGCAATGATCAGCTAAATTTACAGCTCAGCTCTGCCTTTGTTTACAAGGCTGTAGGTAGCTACATCTCCATGTGGTTCTCTGAGTCAGTACTTGGAAAATACGGACTCTCCAAACAATCTCCTCCCTGCTGCCAAAAACCTGTTTGAACTTTCCTAAGTGTAAGGCAGTTTTTACCACTCTGGTCTTGCTCAGTCATAAAGTTTTAATCTCTTTTAAGCAGCATTTTATTTTAAATTGCTCACAGTGCAATTTGTTATCTCTTGTACATATTAGCTATGAAACAACAGCTCAGGGAGGGAAATTGCAGTAGGTTCATGTTGTACTGCTCTCCTTCCATTCCTGTCGAGACTGATGTAAGGGAATTACCCTGTTGACCCTTTCCTCCCACCCTGTGAAAGGACTTCAGTATTTGCATATTAGCAAAAAAAAAAAACCCCAAACCTATCAAAACAAATTAAAACTCTCTAACTATTAAAACCAAAGTTCTGGAATATCATCTGTCAATCTGCTGACCTTAACCTGCACTGAGTTAACAAGTTCCCAGGGAAGAGAAGAGCTGAAACTGATCTGAACATCTTACTTCTCTGTCTACATAAATACAGTTAGTCTAGATTTCTCCAGCAAAAAGCCAACAAGCTCATTTTTTCATTTCCTCAAGTACTCTACACTGCATAGAAAGGCTGCTGCATCATTGTGTACCACATGCTTTTCTGTCCTTTAACTCAGAAAAAGGAACTTTGAACACCTCTCTCTGGGACACCAGAATATCAGCTGATTAAATGCAAAAGGAGCACAGGTTTAAAAAACATTTTAATTTGTTTGATCTGCATTACAAAACAATTCAAATATTTTCCATTTACTGTAAAAAAAATGAGAGGCAAGTGTTTCAGAAATTTAATGCCAAGTTTAACCTGTTCCACTATACAGCACAAGCACGCCAATTTGATGGCATAATGTTTTTTAGTAAACCACCCCCCCAAGCCAAAAATCTTTATTAACCTCTCATGCCAGAAATGTGCATTTTAGCTACAGTCAATTATGGACGGGACATTAATCCATCCAGCAGAAGTAACATCTGGACAGAAGTCAGGTAAACTCTACGCTTTCTCATAGTGGCGAACAGCAACAACATCACCAAAGGTGAGAGTCTGCAAGTCCAAGGAAAAGACAGACATGTTAGAGGCTGGACTATTTTCTGTAAAGGTTTAACACATTATGAAGTCCATACTAGATCAAGGTTGGTTTACATTATTTAATTTATAGAAAAACAAATAGATCTAGATTACAGACATTTTAAATGAACAAGAATTAGTTATGGTACCCATAAGAAATGATACATTCTCCTTGCTGCTTTCACACCCAAGAAACACATAATGCACATTTACAAGGTGGCTGTTAGTAATTCAATTTACTGTTTAATTTTTTAAAATATAGCATTGTTTTAATACAGACTTAACACTTACTTTCCCAAAGCTTATCCCACTAAGATGTGCAATCTAAAATTCAAAGGCCTCTATACTATTATGCATAGGTATAAACTCCAGGAGAACCTTGTCCTAAAAAAATGCATTCTGTACCCTGCGTAGCTAGAACTACCAAATACTCTAGTTGCTGCAGTCGTGCAGAACACCAACTACAATGTGCATTCTGGAGGTATTTCCTGAAGTAGAACAGGGCACCTCACTGTGTTGAAATTATCAAAGACAAGATTTTCTCTATTTGTGTGATTTGTGCACAGCTGCTTCAAAAAGCAAAGCATGTGTTTTCCCTTGAAACACTTGCCACACTGTATTACACTATGTGTTAAAGTTTGTATTATTTGGAAGTCTTCATCCACACAGATACTCTCTGAAGCATTTAGGAAACAAAATAACTGGTCTCCAACAACCGAGTCTGATAAATTAGTGTAACTGAAGACATTTTATTTTTTTGAAAGCTACATCTGCATGCCATAAGAAGTGCTATCCTGGACATTAGCTATAGTAACTTACAATATTTATTCACCCCGTACTCTTGTTTCTAAAAAGTCATGAAAAGCAGGTGAATTTAAACTCAGACTTCTCTCCACACAATTGCTGTTTATCAGTGTTTTTAATAAGATAGGAGGACTAAACCCTTTATTATTAAATACGAAAATGCTATTAGCTATATTGTAATTTCATTTTCACAGGAAACTACTTGTTCTATGTAACTAAGTACTATTTATGTGCGCATACATGAAACAAGTTTTTAAAGAAGTCTAAATTGCCACTGACAACAGATAATTTTCTCTATAGTCAAGATTTTTATCATTACAAGCTCACCAGAACTTTTTTTCTTGGGTATTTACACAAAAGTCTAGGAAGAGAACATACACACTCTGGAAATCCACAGGCTGGCCTGCCTAAAGCCACTAGCAATTTTTTAATTGTCAGTAAAACAAAACAGAAACCAAAACAAAGTAAATATTTAAAAAAACCTCTGCCAGCTTTCCCCACCAATTAGTTTAAGGGTTTGTGTCTAAGTCACACTGTTCACAAAGCTTGAGATAAGGGTAAGTTGGGAGTGTTTGCGGTGCATGCAAAAGCTCAGTGTGCTTTATACTTACCATTACCATTTTGCCGTCCTTTATTTCTCTCACAAAGTTTGTCTCTTTGCCGTCCCATTTCTGTATGTGCACTAGCTTCTCTCCATCCAGGGTCACAACTGACTGTGAGATACCAAGAAACACAAAGACATGCCTTTATTTGGGGTACTTGGGATTCTGCTCACACATTCAGCATGCACTGTTCTATTGAATTCTCTTCAATAGATGGATGTGGATCTAGAATGATAAAGTAGTCCCAGCCATCTTAAAGCCAAGGCTATGAATCATCCTCGTTTTAAGCATGAAATCCACACAATTCTTGTTTGTGTCAGAGGATGAAAAAGTTGTTTCCTTTGAGTTCCAGTCTCACAACAACCTGCTTCAGATGTGTCTTGGAATAATATTTGATGTTAAGTCCCCAAAGGTGAAGGAAAAGAAGCATCTGACTATTTTGACTGGAAAAAGTTATGCCAAATGATATTTGGCTTGTGAGACAAGCAGGCAACTAACACAATCAGTTGACACTGGAAGGCAGACAGGGGAGCTGGCAACGTGATACATTCAGAAAAGGCATGGTGTAAGCGGGCAAGGCAAGCAAGACTCAATCTTGCCTTTTTTTCCCCTGTCCTTTGCAGTGCTTTAACTAGTAGCATCAGAAGTTACAATTGTTTCCTTTGACTCTACCAAAGGCAGAGCCTGGGGGGCGGGGGTGGGAAGAAAAAGAGAGGCAACTGCAGCCCCAGAGTTCACTTACTTTGCAGTTTCTATCATCGGGGGTAGTTTCATCAAATTCCTCTCCAAGTTTAAAGCTGATTTCTGTGTTTTTGAAAGTGCTTTGAGTTCTGATCACTACTTTGTCCCCCTCGCTGCTGATAATCACAGTGGGTTTAGTCACATTCCCCACCTGCCGTGTTGCAAACCCCACTCCTAGACCATTCAAGGGAAAAGAGAAATCCATCAAACT
>VYXC01005348.1:1259986-1280326 GCA_013397175.1 Platysteira castanea
GAAATTTGTTGAAGGCATTAGGTGGTCATCTTGTCTCATTTTGAGTGCTTTTCAAAAAGCAGCCTGTCTCTGTGGGACATTCCATGGTGTCAGCTTTTCCTGACCTATGGCTTGGATGGATTACAGAATAGTGAATCTAGCACTTCAGCTCTTGCAACAAAACTCAGGGACTAAGCAAAAGAGAATTTACGTGATTTAGGAACAAAACCTCAACTATTTTCTACCTAGTTCAGCCATACAAAATATAAATAATTATGAATACTATTCTAATGTTTTAAAATTCGTTTTTCACCACCATTTGCATTTCTTTCAGGCTCTTGTAGTACGACACATTCTTTGGGTGTAGGGCAAGTGATGTTTCTGATGGGAAATTAATTTAAGCATGCCAGGTTGGATGAGGCTTTGAGCAGCCTGGAACAGCCTCTGGCCATGGCAGGGGGCTTGGAACTGGATGATCCCTTCCAACCCAAATCATTCTATGATTGTGTGATATTAAATTCTGAATTATTTTATCAATATCTTCAAGAACTGGCAGTGTTTCCTCTCCCAGTACTGACAAGACAGATGTCTGGTGCAGATGCGTGCATAGAACCTGGGAGAGCTTGTGCTGTCTGTGCTCACTGGGGCTTGTTGTATACAACCGGCCTCATGGACTTTGTGATATAAAACTCCTGAAAATGATTCGGTGCCACTACTGGTAGCTGGACTCTGCAAGGACACTTCTGCCTTGCACCTTCTTCCAGTCAGTGCTGCAGCCTGGCCTTCGGGAGGCTGCCACTTCAGGATCCTTCCTAATTTAAGCAGTCATACCTACACTGACAAGACAGCTCTGTTATGTGAGAACTTCTCAACGTATTTAACTAAAACAAGTATCTAGGGTGATGACCCACCCTTAAGGGGAAGGAAGCGCATAAGAATTTCTTAAGAAAAGTACGTTCTTTAACACTGCGCACCATGCTTCAAATATAAAATAGGGTCTGCTAAAATGTTCACATTCCTTCTTAAGTGGGTAGGTTGCCAGAGTCTTCACATCATGTTTTATGATGGTGAGATCCCACCTGTCTGTGTTAGTGATGATTTGGGAGCAGGGTAAATCAACAGTAGGAAATGTTACATTACTGGCTCCTTTTTAGGGAGACAAGCCACCGTTCAAAATGTTTTCCACAGCATCTTATGCCCTGTGTTTGATTGTGGAGCCTTATGCAAGAGTTATGCTAACATCAAAAACTTGTACAAGTCATCTTGATTACATAAATGCTCTGCTATGGCTGAAACAGAGATCACAGTGTGAAATACCTGGTGTGAATTTTAGGTTGCTGCACATGAGATCAGCTTGGAGTTTCTTTTGTACTGTCAGCAGTTGGATGATTTTAAAAGACTGTGTACTCCCGTGACAAACAGTATCTCTGCAGATTCTGAACACCCAGGAATTCATTCTCCTTTACACTAAACCCTTTACACCACCTGAGCAGTGTAAGTAGGCACATTTGCATTCCCTGTACAAGGTGTGCTTGAAAGATGAAAATTCTGCAGCAAGATATCCCTGTCTAATGAGTAATCCTTGCTTCCAAAGGCCATTTGGTGAGACTGCTCTAACCTTCAGCCTCCAAATACAGGACATGCAACCTGCTTTTGGCTATCTCCCCTCCCCCCCTCCCCCCCGCCTCGTTATATCCCTGCTTCACATGCCCTCAGACATTTAGAGAATGAGGCTGTCAGCCTCAGTCAGCCTTCATTCTGTACTTGAAAGAAAAAAATTACTTCTTCAGGAAAAAGGGGGGGGGAAAGGGTGTAGGGGGTATGGGGAAGAAGGGAGCACCACAGGATGGTCACCAGGCTGCTGTGGTAGAAAAGTCTGACAATGAGATCTGTCAGTGAGATCTGTCCTGTGTGGATTCCTCATAATCTATTGCAGGAACTGCTGAGCATCTAATCACTATAGCCAGTCACTAAAGACTTAGTGTCTGGCTGTAGAAAAGTAAGGAAATTGGTGCAGCTAATATTTGAAATCAGGTTTATCTGTCCTTCTGCTCTGTCCCTCTCTGGATCTAGTGCAGATGGGGCACTCTTGCTACACCAATTCAGTTAAAACCTCGTTCTTTCACCATCTTTGCAGTACAATAGCCAGGAATACTATGTTAAGGGGATACTATGTTATAAGACCTTAAGAAAATGTAGTGATGAGTGCATTATCCAAACATTTCTGGCAGTGAAGGTCCTGGAACTGCAGAGTGTCTTGTACCCATATGTGCAGCAAAGGGCAGCAGTGATACCAGGGCCTAACTCCCCTGGTACAAAAGCAGATGTAGGCATTCAGAGGCCCTTTAGGTATTGAATTCCAATGAAAGCCAACACGATTCAAGGTGTTGGCACAATTCAAGGTGCTTGGCATATCTTGAAACTCTTAGCATTATGAAACATATAGGGGGCTACATTTGAATTAAGTAAACTGAAAATAATGTGCAGCTGAAAGAAAAAGTTTCCTCCATTTATGGACAGCATGCTAGGGTATTCTCAGCAAATCTGAAGCTTGTTTGAAGCCCTGCTGTGAATCGCTGCACAGCTTTGATCTCAGTGTAATACAGAAATGAACAGGGTTTAGTAGCTGTTGTGTCAGATGGGATGATGCTACCTCAGGGCTGAGTGTGATTTGGTTTTTGGTGCTGCAGAAAAACCTAATGTCAAATGGCAGTAGAGTGTTCTTAACTAAAATTATCTCATATGTCCTCTAGCTGTCTAAGAGATTTGCTGATCCCTCTAATAAAAATAAACCACCTCAGTGCTGTTGGTGAGTCACAGAAAATACCTAGGTTTATTTACTCTATCAATGGACATCTCATTAGAAATCCCAGGTTCAACAAGAGATAAATGCCTCCTGGAGAAGACAACCAATTACGCAGCTGCACAAGCAAGTGGTCACAGAATGGCCCCAGGTACAAAGCATCTGTATGAATCCAGTTTTGTGCTGTATAAATGCCATGGGAAGGGCTTTGCTGGAGATTTGGACCAGATGATAGGTGAGGTGCAAGGTAATGCAGGCAGGAACAGGAAAGACATGTTTATACCATATCCTTTCTAAGAGCATGGCATATCTTAGGCAAAATTTAGGAGCATGTTCAGCAGGTTTCCTGCCACTGTAAAACTCAAGCACAATAATGCCAGGACAGGCTAACATTAGACACAAGTGATGTTAAGGTCTAATTCTGGTGTTGGCTGCTAATTGGTGAAAACGAAGTGGTCTGTGATCACGCATTTCATTCTTGTAGACTCTCTCTTATGTTACAAATTGGTGTGACATGAGATTAGGAGAGTCCTGGAAAGTAAATACCCACTAATACCTCATTATGAACTATTAGACATATATTCAGATTGGTTTAAGCTGGGAGGACAGCTGGTCGACAATGATTTAAAGTAAGCAAATGCTATGAAATATCTCCAGGGTGTTCTCTGCTTCTAAAAGGCATTTGGGAGGTTATTATCTCTTGTTTAATATTACTGTATCACTTACATTTAGATGACTCAAGTCAGACACTCTCCTCAAAGAATTAGCTTGCATTAAAGCCAGCCACCTTCCTGGCTCCTAGTTTAATTTATTGAAGATGCAGTTACTTTAATTTTGTGCCATTAGGCCTTTGTTATTTTAATATTTATCTTTGCTTTCTTTTGCCTTTAAGAGTATAAAAACCATTTAAAAGCCTTTAAAATGTAACAGAAATGCCTAATACTGAGTGTCACTTACAATAGCTGTCTTGTTACTGTAAAATCAATACAAGAAATCAGCTTTCCAGGCTTACAATTTCAGCACGGGCAAATGTAAGGAAGAAAGAAACAGAGTCGTATAAATAAGCAACCTATTTCAGGGGTAATAATGACTCAGAGAAATTTAGAAGGCATATGAATACTATCGACATGCTAAATTAAAATAATTCTTATTAGGAGGAATGGAAAAATAGCACATATGTTTAAGGAGATTAGATGACTTGCATTTGGCTTGTTGCAGATGATTCTGAGAGATGTGTAGATTTGGTGTTCAGGGCAGACTACTGAGAATATTAGTGGAACAGAAAGACCCCCTGTATTAAGGTCCAAGGACTCTGTAGTATAGTAAAGGAGGGAATGATTTTTATCATAATCAGTATAAATTTTACAGTGTTAAAGGTACAAGTTTAACTTGCCCTACATCATAAATATCATATTCTCTTTCTGTAGTCCTAGAATACACTGTGGAGACTGTCAAATACATAAATAAGTGTGACTATTTGGAATTCAGTATAATAAATCTCAAGCTAATCAATCCCAAGGTAAATCCTTTAGCAAAACAAAAGACAACTGTGCAATCTGCAGGGCTGGATTTAAGAAATTTTTTGAATGGCTCAATGTACCTTCATTCAGTTTGTCCATACCAAAGCATTCCATTTTCTACAATATCCTGAAATTACTCTCAGTACCAGCTGAGATTTAGGCAAAAAGCAAAATCAGGTTTATTTGACTGAATTTCAAATTTAAGAAAACAACCAGTGAATTTGGGAAACAGATGCAAAGTTAAAACTCATCTCATTAACTACCTGCATTTGGATATTCCTAAGGTCCTCCTCTGTTCCACTGAGCTATGGACTGACAGGACACAGTCAGAGCCTGTTGGAGCCAGATGTAATCTCTGAGATGCAGCTGGAGCCACACTCCTCTGGGTTTGTGTCCTCTAAATCAGAATCTCTCACCCAGAGCAAGCTGTTTCCTCAGAAGTTCTCGAGAGCAGTGTTAGTGCATCCAGAGAAATATATGGATTCCACAGTCTTGATAAATAATTTAATTAGGTTATCAGTTTATGGGCCTGTCATGGATGAACAAATGCCAGACACAGATCAGGCATTTGAAATGTAACCTCATGCTGGGTGACCTAGCTGGAATTACATACCTAACTTGATTCATTCAAGAGTGCACCCATATCCCTGCTTTACATATTGGTTTGTGACCAAGCACTGAGTAATTTCTCAGTTTTCATGAGTCTAAATACATACATTTCCTGGAACACAGAATTTTAGAGCAATTTGAAGCATTGCAGGGTTAAGATAGCTCAAAACTAGCTTTAAATAAGGACTAGTACCAAGAAAAACTTGGGGAAAATTTTGGTCATACTGGATGTTTGGAGACAATCCCAGAGAAACAGTGGTCTCTTCAGTCTGGTACACAAAACTCCAGTCACTGAAAGTTAAACCTACAGAAATTTATATTAAAAATGAAGTGCATACTAGCTGTGAGGAGACTTTACCATTTGGCCGACTTTCAAACTGCCTTACAAGACTTCTCATCCCTGCAAATTGTAAACTATGCTAACAACCCCTACTATTGGACACGATGTAGGAAGTAATTCAGAGAAGTTCTGTATCCTGGATTATGCAAGAACTCACACAAGATGGTCACAATAGATGAGTCTATACCAGGAAACTTAAAAACATATCCCACTTGCTAAGTGTGGGTTCACACTTAGTCAAATCCAGAGTCTATTATGGGAAAAGATACAGATATACACAGAAAGGAAAACAGGCATGTAGTCCCTGCCTGGATAATCATGGGACTCACTTTGTGGACTATACTGCACTAAGTGCCAGTGGGGAGGTATAGATACAGTCACCATTCCTTTAATTTTATATATTCACGTGTATATGTTTCAAAAGATTTTTCTCTCATTGTGGCAACAGTAAACATAAACCAGACCGTCTATGGTCAAAATCATTAACTAATCTTGTAATATTTAAACAAGGCTTCTAATAGCATATTCCTCCAGACCTTTGAAACTTTCTTGAGTGGCTGATCAGCCTTGCACCTAAAGCTCAAAACATCCAGAGTCCAGAGCCAGTGGAGGGTGCAGGAGCAGGCTGACTTCCTCGCACCATGACTGGCTCAGCTGTTCTGATAAAAGAAGGGCTGTGGAGAGGAAACGGTGCAACTTTCACGCCTTTAACTCCATCTCATTGTCCTGTGTCTTCCCTCCCTTAAATATACTCCTTCTTACATTCCAGCATTTAATTTCATCCTCTATAAATTTACCTAGAAGTTTCGAGTCAGACCAGCCAGTGTTTAGAATTAAAAAAAGATGCAAAGTTCAAAGGCTGTCTGAAAAAAGATGCCCGGAAGAAACTTATTTCAGCACTTTTTTAGATTGCAACACCACCTTGACTTGCATAATGATATGTTATTTGTTTTCCACAGAAGTTTTTCCTCTCTCTGTGTTCGAGACAAGGGCTTTTCTGGGCCTGGCTCAAGGGTCTCTCATGAGTCTGTCTGATAAAGGAATATTTACCCAGTACTTGCTGGGAGGAACAGCAATGAGTTGTCCTTCTACCATCTTATTTTAGCTAATATAGAGGCAATTAAAGAGGTTAGTTTCTTCTATTGGGTGTTGAAAGCACTCACGGTGGATGTTGAGCTTAAGGAGGTGCGAGTGAAGCAAGGGGTGAGCACTGAAGAAAAGAAAGGAGTAGATGGATGTGAACTGTGAACGGAGTTAGACGGCAATTCAAGAGAGAAGGAAGGAACGGGATGGGACTGGATTGTTGAGCCCGCTTCCCCTGCTTGGGAAGCCGCGGGAGTTGTGGCGCCCAGGGCCCGCGCGGGGGGAGCCGCCGCGGCGGCCGCTGGAGCCGAGGCCGCGCCAGGGCAAGGGCGCCCTCTGCCGCCACCGCCCGGCGCCCCTAGGGAGCCCCGTCCTCCGTCCCGCGGCGCCGCCACAGTCCCCGCTTTTCCTCACGTCAGAGATCATCCCGAAGGAGACCCGAACTCCGCCGTGCCCGGGGAGCTGGGAGCCGGGACGCGGACAGGGGCCAGGCTGCGAGGAAGGCGAGGGCCCAGCTGTGTGCCTGGCGCGGGCTCGGGCGCCATCTTGTGCCCGCGGGGAGGGAGGTGCCGCCCGACGGGTGTGGAGCCCATCCCTCGGGAAGAGGTCCTCCTGCAGCCTTAGAAGCCGGGTGCGTTACTGGAAAACTGCTTCTGGAGTACTGCTGGGCATTAGCAGCAGTTAACATACTCCTTTTTATGTTTACTCTGCTGATGTGTCATTGACAAACATGCCCAAGGAGTCTGGAAATAAAAGCACAGTAGGCCCTACATGTACAGTAGGGTCAAGCCAGTCTCTCACAGATTAGCTTTTCCATACATTGTATCATAAGTACTAGATTTACAGCATCAATCCTTGCATAGCAGAGTCCCAGGAATAAAGCACTGGTAGGGACTGTCCAAATCCTCACATCAGGGCCCTTTACATTGCAAACAATTATTATATATATGTTTAACACAGAAAAGCCCTCAGCACACAGCCCTCAGCAACCCCTGCCCCCCCAACAAAGAAAGAAACAAAGAGCACACAAACAACAACAAAAAATCCCCGCTACATTTTTCATCAAATATAAGTCTTGCACTAAAATCCTGAGATCTGGCATTGGGATGTGGCACATGCCAAGATGAAGCGATGGCCTTCAGGCTTCCTGTTGCTTACAGCCATCGGGATATGAACTGGTCCCCACTGGGCTGAAGAGGGAAATAAACCAAGATAGTAAAGTAAGAGCTCTCAGCAATCATCACTATTTACTAGCCAAAGCAGAACAGCTTCAGGTTGAGAAGATGAAACACAATTATCACTAAAAAAGGTCAAAACAGTCATCTGTGGTGGAATTTGCACCCAAGCCCAAACTGCAAAGTGGGCACCTAAAGCAGGGTAGGCTGCGATCCAGACTAGGACACCTGTTTTATAATAAGAGTTTATGGGTTGAAACACAAGAGTCTTCCTGTTTGCAATCACATGGATTTCTTTATACGGAGACACCAAGGTTCTGGGCCCGTAGCAAAACTCCTGAAGTGAACGTGTCAGATCAGCTAGAGACATTCTGCCTCTCACCAGCCCAGTTTGCAGCTGGGTTTGAGGTCTCTTAAACTTGGCTCTCCCTCCACTGCCTTGCACAGCCTACCTGGCAGGCTGAAGATCCCACTAGATGGCAGGACAGCTTAAGCCTTTGCTATTTCTACTTCAGAACAAGTGCCCTGGGATCTCGGTGGGTTCAGTTCCTCTGGTCTGTGCTGTCTGGACCCAGGGGAGCCGACACTGACCACCCTCTGGGGCTTATGCTCACTGAACACACCGGTGGAGAAATCCATGGAGAAGTCTTTGTTCAATTCTATTTCATGGGCTTCATCACACACAGAGCACTAGCAGACAGAAGAGAGGAATATGAACTAATGCTGATTCACTAAATCTTGAAGTATTCCTCTTTATGTGCATGATACATAAAGGATACTTAGCATACTAATGGTAGTAGGTAAAGTGGTAGTAGTGGTAAAGTGCAGTTTCAGCCTCTTATAGCCATTGCTCTCTTGCAATTTTTAAGTAATCAAGTGCAATTACAATTTCTTAATGACATCTGGAAAACATCAAGGCAAATTTTCTATATATTCTGAATACCTAAATTATTTTATATATGCATAGTAAAATTACAAGGGTACTTCCTGCCTTTTTTTTAGCATGCTGAGTGGGTAAGAATGGATAATTGCTTCATTATGTTCTAAAATATGGAGACAACAAAGTTACCTTTTTTGCTTAGTACTAACATGAAATTCTTTGCTTTACGAAAGCCCACGATAATGCTGTAAGATGATGAAAAAGATGTTATTACCTGTACCAAACTTGCTGGAATGGAAATTGGGACTAATGCATTATAATACCAGATTAGCCTTAATAGAAGTTTGCTGCTGTCATTTATCAAGGTAATTAAGGATGTACCTAATTTTAGGCACCTAAGTAGTTCTATTGACTCCTGTAAAACCTGTCTGCATTTAAAGTTAAGCATGTTTTAAAATACCCTGCTGATTCAGGGCCATAACGTTGCGCCAACACAATGCATAATGTTGTGAACTAAAATGTTCCACTGTTATCAATTACCCATTAGCTGAGCTAATGGGAGGGTGGTATAGCCTGGATAATGGTTGAAACTGGATAAACTGGTTCAGTGACAAACACACTCAAAAGCAGTTCATTTGCTCTTTACAGGATCAGCCGAAGTTTGGTAGGACTGTTATCTGTCTTCAGTACACTAACAAGAAAATGAACCAGAGCTTCCTCAACTTCAGCTGTGCTTAAGACAGCAACTCTGCCCAAGCCCCAGCGTACTGGACAGTGTGGCACAGAGCCTCCCAGACAGGTCTAAAGGGGTGAGTTCCCATCTGCCTGAGTCAAGGATAATGCACAACTAATAAACTCTGCTCCAAAGACCACAGTTTTTATGGTACAATGTCTCCCACACCAGTCAATTTGTGAGTCAGTTTATACTGGTGAGAAATGTGCATCTGGCTCACAACTGGAGAAATTTAGTAAAATCCAGGCGTAACTAAATACTCCTATTGCTACAACAAACTGCAAAAGAGCTCTCTCACACAGTCTAGACTAATAATTGTTTAGACACGAGCTGTACGTGCATGTGGCAAAGACGCATTTCTGTGTAACTTGGTTAATTTGCAACTAGATTATACACATATAACATATTACAGATATTTTTAAAATGTTCATCCTGCCTTTAATTAAATAGCATTTTAAATCTTTGTTTTTACTACTCATTTTTTTCAAATTTGCTATTAAAATTCTTCATTCTACTCAACATATTTTCAACAACAGGTTCATATAGCTCAAGTACAAAGTACTCGAGAGTGCTTACAGTAAATTCCCCAGTGTTGAGCATTCTTGACTAGTTGTAAACTATACATTTGTGAGCAGTTAATGCCATTTATGTATACAGCTATAGATTGGGTGTTTTATATAGAATTTAGCACATGAATAATTTGCTAAATTCAGCTGGTTCATAAGTGGTGTTTTAATAGCAAAAAATTTCAAACTAGCTTAGACTAACAAAGTACCTGAAGTATTTATTCCTGTAACCCAAATTTCAGTGTCTGTATTGTATCAGAGAAGAAGCTAAATATATCCAGTGCTGCAACTGTGAAAGAAGTGCAGAATTCGATATAGGCCATGACCCAGAAGAGCAATGCATATAAGGACGTTCTTTTCTGTACTACTCATATACTTGATTTTGATGGGATCACCACAGCTTCTTCTAATTTTCCAGTTTTATGTACTGTGATGCTATAAAGGAGGCTGGTATGGGAGAATGGGTCTACAACCCAGAACAAGAGAGTATACCACAAATACAGTTACCTCCTAGTCCCTCCCCACTGTGGTTTTCACCTCTGGTCCTCCAGTGTCAGCTAGTTCAGTCTCTCAGACTTTCTTAAGCCACGTGTTTTGATGCAGTGGACTAAGTTATTTTACCTTTCCAAATCTGAAAAAAAATTGGGATGTTGCACTTGTTAAATGAAAACAGGTTTAGGAGGAGGGAACTAATTGCCAGTTCAGTTGATTTAAACTGGATCCTTTATTGAATGGCCCCCAAAAGACAGGGTGTGAGTAAATGCACAGTAGGAATGAAAGTTGTGCCTTACAAGCTCTCTTGAGCTCTTAGCTCTCTGCCAGGTTTAGATTACGCAAATATTTCATAGATGGAATACCAGTCAAATGTGAGATGCTTCCTCCATTTTCGTAATGTACGTAAGTGGCTGCTGCCCCAGGAATCGTGAAGGTTCATGTCTGTACCTGAATCTTAGGTTTCCTACAATAAGGGAATGAATGCCAAGTATTTTCAAGAGCAGGATCTCCAAGGCAAAACAAGTCCTTTCAGTAGAGAAAAAACTTTCCTAAAATCTTTGTAAAAATCACAATGATTGAAACATTTTCACTGTCAGCAAACAACAAAGCAAAACTGCGGTGAAATTAAAAAAAAATGTATTATTGGGCTTTAAATATTGTCCTACAGGAGAAACATCAAGAAATCAACTGAAGACAGAAAAGATGATCGATATTTAATTTCCACAGTGAGATTAAACAGTTTTCATCATATACAAACATATTGACTTTACTTTAGATACACATGAACAGCTACAATATTCAGCATGAAAACAAATGACCTAAGTGGCAAGACTTCTAAGAGTGGGAGGACTGAGATGATCTGCCATAATCAAATAGAGGTAAGGAGAGTCTGAAAACAAACACTGATGTTTAAGTAGTTTATAAAATCCTCTGGCGACAGGAGTAGGAGAAAATTTTATTTGATGTATTAATTTTTTTTTTTCTCACATTCATCTATGTATGTCTAATGAGAACAAAGATCTCAGGAGATAAATTACAGATAATGTCTGTAATCTAATATATACTTAATATCACATTGGAGGGAGTGAATACACCTCTGTGTCAGAGAGAAAGAAGCTGATCTGGGAAATTGAGAAACAGTACTTTTATTTTGAAACAGTGGTTAGTTCCTGGTACATCTGCTAGGTATATTATTTGGAACTGTCAGAGAAGATTAGTTAGGATGAATACTGTAACCAAAACAAGAGAGAAAACTTCAAAACAAGAGATACATTCTTTAGTTCTCTTCCTGTTTGGATACGTAGAACATTGCTTTTGAAGGATGGCAGTAGAAAGAACTGAATGCCATCCACATAATCATCTAGATAAAAGTGTGTTGCAAAGTCATGTCTGTGCTGCTAAAGTTGCTACCACACTTCGGAAGGGGTGACACAGGGAAACTGGGAAATCTGCTGATGGGATTCATTAACCCAGAAGTCCTTAGGTGTTAGGAATCATTGCGTTTTCCTTCCGCCTCTTGACTTTCCAGCAAGGCTTTGGATGATGACACTTCTCCACCCTCTGCTCCTGCATCTAAACAGAGACAGAATTAAACATTTATACCTCACACATTCTCACAGCTTTTTTAATGCAGCCAAATATTTGGGTTCACTGATCATCTCTGTTTGAACTGGCTCTTTACTACCATGGTTATGGGTGCTTCAGAAAGAGAGATTTACTCAAGAGATAAAGAACTTTCAGAGGCATCTTCTAAAAGCCATTGCCTATTGGTGGTGATATGCCCACTTCTTGCACAGGCTGATCAATGTACATTTGGCTATAAAAATACATTGGAAATAACTTTGTATTACTGTTGTTCTTTTTTTTTTTCTGGGTCATTTCCAAAATCAAATTAGAATATTTCATTCCTTTGAGCACTGTGTGGTTTTGGATAGATAAAATTACAATTTATGGACATGCCAGTTATCTGTCTGACTTTGACAAGAAATACCTACGTGAATTCACCCTGTCTTCACAAGATGGGGGACTTTTTGTTACTCTGAGTTGGAAGTTCACTTTTCCACAGATTAGAGTTGAATGCTTACATGACTGATATAAATAAAAGCTCCCCAGTGTCTCTGGTCATCATATGAATTTTTCCATGCTGTTTCTTTTGATCAAGTTTACTCAGAGAGAAGCAGAAACTCCTCTTGCCTTGATTTCCTTGCAAACCATAATAATGTTTTCACATTATCTTCAAGTCCAACACGGTAGTACCAGTGGTAACCGAATACCCAAATCTACGGCAGTCCATAGCTTTTGGGGGACAAGGAGAGGTCTGGCACATCTGGCTGTAACATCCTCTACTTCATATTCTTCCCTCTCCTCCACAATCATAATCTAAGGGGTACATTTCCAGACTTGCTATAAAATATCACCAACACCCAAAGGAGTTATATATCTTGGTTTCTACGTATCACAGCAAATACATAATGCTGTACAAAATTCATCAGCTGAAGCTCTTGGCAGAAACTGCTTGATGTTTTAAGTCTACTCAGAGGTTCAGAGGCTTTGGAGTTCTACAGTGATAAAGAACTGAGTTATTTGATGTCCTCCAGCCTTACGTAGCACAGCGCTGTTGTGGAAAGGGAGACAGAGCAATCTCCTCTATTGGCTGTTTTTGTGCAGGGTTGGACATCTAATATCAGTGGAGTCTTTCAGACAGGGTAGAGGAAAGCAATTTGTTAGAGGAAATCTAATTTCATACTTTGTAGCACTTAGGTGTGCAGTAGGTGCTAGTTAAGTTGATGAAGTGTTATCAGCAGAATGGTGCCCTAACGCAGGTTACCAAATGTGGAAGACCAGTATAACTTCTTGCTTTCAAATTTCTTGCAGCGTCCTCTTCAACCTTTCGATCACCAGTGACACCAATCAACTATTTAACATGGTTCCAGTATGACTACCCACCAGACCACCTGTGGTAAGTCTCAGCACTCCAAAACTTACACATCACTAGAGGATGATCAGACAAAATACAGATGGTCTGGTGCCAGGGTTATTACCCCAGGCAAATGCAGGGGTTTTTTGCTAGCTTTTTCTCTTAAAAGTCCCGTGCCAGTGCCAGAAAAGACGAAGGAGTTTGCAAGGTCAGGTTTCAACGTTGTTTATTTTTTTTATTTATCTCGCCGCCATAGTCAGCTCTCCTCCAGTAGTCCTCTTCTCCTCCAGGAAGTTCTCCAGGCTTCCCGCAGGAGGACTGACCACGACCAAAACCTCCGCAAAACTCCTTCCAGGCCAAGAGGTCCCGCACCTTTTTTACTCATTTTCTGACCCAATCTTCTTCCACAACATATTATTATTTACCATTCTATTCCAATTAATTTTTTACCTATACTACCTGTGTCATTTTTACCTCGATTCCATTCTACCGATGATTTTCTGCCATCGTCACAGCAGAAGATGGAGGAGAAAGAAGGAACAAGAAAGGGAAAGGACAATGCTCTGTGTCGTCCATTTTGTTTTTTTAGTCCCCATTCTAAAAACCTAAATTTTACATTTTTACCCTGTGATATACTAAACTACTGATTATTTCACGCTCTTGTGGCTTGTAGTTTTTCTTGCAATGTTGGTAATTTCTCCCATGGACGGAGGTTGAAGGCAGTGTCCTGGGTTCTCTGTCAGGGTCCTAGACCCCCCTGGTGGGGTCCCAGACCCCCCAGGGCAGCCAGAGGAATACTCTGGACTTCAACAGTCTGCATTTCAAAGTTAGGCTCCAAGATAAACAGCTGGTGCCAGAATCTCTCCTGTTCATCTCATGACAACATCAGCTTTGTGTGGCTTGCAGAGTACATGGATATTTGTATCACACAGGTAGGTCCTTGTGTATTCATAAAAATATAAAGCAAAACCTCTTTTCTCTTCTAAACCAAAAGGTATTAGCACATCCTGTTCCTGACTTTTCACTATGACAGCAGCTGACAGCATTTTAGAAAGAGGAAATGTATGATCCAATGAGCATTAGCTAAATTTGAAACAAGATGGAGAGAGTCCTCCTCACCATTTCCCATAATCTTCACTGAATCTGAATTTCAGAGTGGCAACAAAATAGGGCATACTTTATATAGCCACATGTTCCATCTTCTCCACTTCTCTCATTTATCTAATTTCTTTGTTCTGAGCTGGAAATTACTTTCCTTTTTTAACAACTTATTGTTAAAGTCAGAAATAGGCTAAAGAGATGCCTATTAGAGCCTCAAATGTTTCACAAACAAACTGTTTCCCTGTCACGGCATTTGAACTTCAAAACTGTCTTTCTGTTTTGATGAATTCTCCTCTGTTTGCTTATTGTCTCATCAAAACTTTAACTTACAACACAAAGAGGCTGAAATTCCCATCTGATACTTGTGGAATTTCCATCCCCAGAAAGCCTCCAAACTCTCAGAGTGGACCTAACTGCATCCTGTATTCACTTCCTATTATCACTACTGTAAACTGCTGATAACAGAATCTGCTGCCTTCCAACATGCTCTGGCACAGCTATGTGTCAATGACAAAAGTAAAGGACAATTCCATGCCCTTAATTGTTCTTCAAATCCTGGCAGTGCTGGTCCTGTATTTCTAAGAAAGCATCAGTACATTTTGCTAAAACTAACATAGCT
Source organism: Platysteira castanea (assembly GCA_013397175.1). Lineage (NCBI taxonomy): Eukaryota > Metazoa > Chordata > Aves > Passeriformes > Platysteira > Platysteira castanea. The sequence goes on from VYXC01005348.1 coordinate 1,274,807, forward strand.
GTCTTTCATTTCTTCTTCTTCTTAATGAATTGGATGGAGACCTGGAGAGGAGGACTATTGTGTCATCTGGAAGGCTAGCTATTATTTTATGTCTTGCTGTAACTTTTCTTATAAAAAGACTTGCACTCTTTCCTGTTTGTTTTTATGTGGGGAGGGGGGGAAAAGACTGAAGACAGAACCTTTTTATGCTTTAAAAAAGCATAAAAGTGCTCTTTCCAACTATTAAACTTGCCAGAGGCTGAAGTGAAACAAACATGAGAAACTTATTTACAGCTGTTATATTCTTTGATACTGTGTTTAACGTGGTACGTGTCCTTCAGGAATCACTGCTCCAAACAACACAAAAGCTTAGTTACACATAATATAGCAATGAATATTTCAGTGGGTTGGACTGGTCACTTCACTTCCACAGATCCTGATATATTACACTGATTGTAATATAAATTCACATCTGCCTCCCCTTTGATAAGGGAAACAGATCTCTCCTGCTGGAGCCTGATTGTACCAGGCAGAAGAACTATTAAAACTATTAAGCACATAAAAAGGAAGGCAACTTGAAAACAAAACCATTAAATGTTAAGCGACTTTTTGTACTTTGGAATGAATTTCCAGTGCTTCAGTTGCACACACCAGAAGGGGATAATAGGTAGGGACATTAATATTCATATTCATAGGGAAAAATGTCTCCTCAAGACAAAGTAATGCCTTCTTCTGGCACCCATTCAGATTCTTATTTTCCTCTCTTCTCCTGGTTCAAGTCAGGATACGGTCATTTGGCCCTTCTCACTCCTCCAGGAAATGTTCTTTCTACCTGCTCAGCAGTCCTTTGTTGGGCCTTTGTGGGGGGTTTAGATTACATAACCCCAAAGCTCTGGGGTCATACAGTCACATATAGTCATATACATGACTATAAATTAAATCACCAAAGTAACAACAATTTGAGATCAAATAAATCCTTCCCCCTGGCCTTTATGGTGCTTTAGGAGGCTGTACACCTAACATCCTGTAATTTCTTCAGGCAATGTAAAAGGAGGACATGCAACCCTGGACACTAGGAATTCCTTTTATGATCTACCTCAGTTCAGATTCATGGACCATTCACACACAAAGCATGTTTCCCTTATTATGAATCTTGTTCAGATTCTCATACCTCAGCACAGTCTTGCCTTCTCCTTCGCTTCACTCACACTATCACTGCTCCTGGATGTGGGACCATCTGCTGCAGTGGTACCACAACAGCAACAGTGATGGGCATGAGAAAAAGAAGTTTTCTGAAAAAAAATCTGATTTAAAAAGTAGGGACAGATCATGCTCAGGTCCAGTCTATAATTTTTTGTTTCATAGGCATTAGAAATCAGATTTTTCTGAATCTGAAAATTCTGCTGAAGTCACTCTGAAAGTAAAAAGAACTCACAAAGCTGGTGTTGATTAGATTTGTGCTGTATCAACAGAGCACCTTATCAAATTAAAGGATATGGCAAAATAGGGCACTGGTCTCAGATAGCAAATTTGAAAGCATACTAGCAGGAGTAATTTGCTATAAACACTATTTTTTATGTATATGCCTGAGTTAGGATAGCTGTCATTGTATTAACAGCACAGCCCTGCTGTCTTGTGCTAAGTTATCTCAGGGCACCAGTACACTGGAATTTATAGCTGGAGTGATGGGCTTTCCAAGTTACCCAGAAATGAAACTGTGTTTTCTTTTCCTCAGGGGAACTGGAATTCAGTTCCCAGCACTGAACTGTTTCCCCAGGCTGCTAACACTGGATCTATGAATGGATATTGATATGGCTTAATATTAATCTGTCTCATCAGGAGGGACAAGTGGTAACTGTTTTGGAAGGTTGAATTTAGTTCTAAATGATGAAAGAAATATTAGCACTGACGTCAAAACCGCATGGTGGTGGAAGTCTTAAAGACAAAGCAAAGGACGACTGCATAAAAATGTCCCTTTCTGAATGCACAGCCATTACCTTCTGAGACAGACAGCTCAGCCAGTTTGTGTGGCAGCTCTGAAGTCCCAGCACCAGCAGGAGAGCCCAGGATATCTGGTAAGGCGTTCCGGCGGCCTGCCCGTCCTGATGCTGCAAAATCTGTGACCACAGGCTCCACATCAGTCATTGCTGACTCCTTTCGTCATAGCAACATCTGCATATGGAACAAACAGAAGAAGAAATCAGCTGTAGCCTGATGGATGCTAATCACCTGCTCAACAATACAATAGCCAGAGCCTTTTCCCAATGGTTTTTTGTTATCAAAAGCCATACATTTAAATACTGAGTGTTTAAGCTTTATTTCAGTCCCTGAATAAGATAAAAGACTGTCTGTGCACTTCCTTAACGTGCCATTTGCACATCAAACTAGCACAATGAACAACTCTGCACCTACAAGAAACCTGTGAATAGGGTCAACAACAGCCCTTCCTGTCAGCCATCTGTATGTCCTTTTATGACCTATTCCCTCTTTTTAAGTGGCTTTGCCATACAGTCACTTGGAAGAGAACTAAAACTGTTGTCATACAGTCTGTATGACGTAAAGCATGTTTCCCTTATTATGAATCTTGCTCAGATTCTTATTTAGAATCTTATTAGAAAAAACTCATTTCACAGAGGAGCAAATTATACAAAATGACGTCTCAAAACACAAACTGAAACTCTTCGTAGAATTTCTTTATCCTTCACGTATCAAACCCCTTGTTTTCCTCTGCTGCTTGTTAGCCTGGTTTAACCTTCACTTGTGCATGTGACGTCTATCTAATAAATAACTGAATCCTGGAAATAATGGAACCAATGGTACTCTGCTCCCTTGATCCCTGTCTCAAAGCCCATTGAACTGAATGGGGAAAATGTTGACCACAATGGGCTTTGGATCAGGCACAGAGATGTTTGCAGGATCACACCCCCAGTCAACAGATTAAGTGTGAACGTCTAGAGCAGGATAGTTGGCTGCAAGTGGCACATAGAGACAGTGTGAAAACTGCCATTAGCACTCACAAAAGGCTATAATACAATAATTTACAGAATAATGTGATAATTAAGAGAGCAATTTATAATAATTAGGTATCCATTATTCAATTATAAACAATAGCTACTTGCTCTATTTGAATGAAGTGTTCGCAATGGCAATGTGGGAGCAGGAATGTTGTCTCTGTGTAAATACGGTCAAGTGCTTTATGTGGGAAGGGATACAGATGGTTCTGGAGACCAAACTGACGGAAGGCTGTCAGCTTTTGGTTGACAACTGGCTGTATTTAGACTAAGAACTGGATATGGAAAGTGTCAATCATGTTACTGTTGTTCATATAAGAAGCAGAGTATCACAGTCCTCCCTTTGAAATTCTGCTAAGCTTGGAAATATTACTCCTGTCATTTCATGGATAGAAAAAATTATACAAATAGACATCAGGCATAACTTGCTCTGATGTGCAGGAAGGAAGAGCTGGAAATCTGATTGCTGATGCTGACCTTCCACTTCTACCACAAACATTTTCTTTTTCTCCCTCAAAGTGCCTTTTGGCTGTGTCAATCCAAAACCAAGAAAAAACCTTCTTATTCTTTTTTGTATCTCTAAGTACCTTGTAATAGAAAAAATGAATCCTTCTTGGCAAGAAATAAAGGCACAAGTAGGATCGCCAAGTCTGAAAGATGACCTGAACATGCAAATAACTGCTTGCTTTACCAAGCAAGGTCAGTAAGTGAAAGTTCTGACCTGGAGATTTGGCAGAAGGTTCCTGTCCTGCATGAAAACAGTTCAAGTCCAAATGAAACTTTTCCATCAGTGGTAAAATATAGAAACTATGCATGGACATTCAGGAATGACACTATTATGAACAATTTTGGCTTTCTTGGGCCAGTAATGTAATGTAAAGTTATTAAGTTGTTAAAAGCATTTGAATGTACTGGAAGTGGGGCTGGGGTTTCTTATTTTCAGATAATAAAACAACAGAGACTCCCTGAGTTGATAAGAAACAATAGAAGCATCCCAAGTCAATGCCCAGGACAATTAGCCAACGATCAGCCACCAAAAGGCTGAACAGGAGTAAATGATGGTCTTCCAAGAGCAAGCATCTGGACTCGGGGTTGGGCAATATCCCTCTGGGGAGATAAAGGGACTGCATTTTTGGGGAGGAAGGACTTTTTGGAGGTGGCCAGGGAGCAGGGAGGGGGTTTTGGTACTGTGTGGATGGGTTTATTTTGGGGGAGCTTTTTCTGTGTGGCGGCGTGAAGGAGGGCGGGGGGAACGTTGGGTGTTGGGGGGCTGGTTTTTGCCTGGATTTGCCACGTTAGACCCTGGACTGCCCAGGAGTCTCTGGTTTTCAGCTGCAATTTGGAATAAACAAGTTAACCTTTTCACAGAGGTTTCTGACTCTGTTTATAGCAACACTTTCCAGAAAACACATAAAAATCATGGAGTCATCAAGGTTGGAAGAGACCTTTAAGATGATCCAGTCCAATGGTCAAACATGCATCGACATTCTCAGTAAGATTTAGCGTTATACTGTCAGAGTGTGAGATCAACACTTGGCACGAAGTAAGAAAATAAGGAGAATGAATTCTTACATACACAGTCTCATGGCTTTTTGGAGGTGCTCATATTTATTAAACTGCAAGTGTCCTAAATGTTTTGTTCATGTGCTCACCACAGCAAGTAAAGAGATTGTAAATTACACTTCAGAACAGAAAATGCTTGAGGTTTTCTTTTGCTTAATGAAATTGTTAAGGTTACTCTCAATGCCAAAATACCAGCATGCTTGCAGTTCCTGCCCATTTTATTTCAGCCACTATTACAGTGGAACCAAAAATACTGCTGTGAGTAGACTGCGGTTCACATAAGATCTACAGAATGACATTAACATCAAAACACACTTCCTCAAGCCTGCCTTGTGGATTCCCCCCCGCCCTTTTCTCTCTTGCATGAATGTTTTGGCCCCTAAATGGTTACTCTGTAAATGATGAAAATTTGGTCTACTACTCATGCCATCTGAAGCTACTCTCTTCTGCAGTACAGTTTTGTCCTAGGTTATAGTGTAAGATGGGCCCCAAAAAATATTCTATTACCATTTTCATGAGCTGTTGAGACCAGGTGGGGTGGTGCTCCCTGCCTCCTTCCTCCGGACTATCTTCTGTTAATGGGCCCATCAAGGCCTTCCTGCATGACTCACAGATAACTGGCTCCTGGATTATCTCCTGTTCATGGCCCATCAAGGCCTTGCCCTATGACTCACCATTCCATTGTGAGATGCTCCGCCCAGGGGGAAGGAGCCAAGCATTCCCACCAGGATAAAGTCTGGGGTTTTGGAGCAGCAAGGTGAGAGCCTTTTCCACTGGACTCCCAGAGGAACAGCCCTTCCCACAGGATTCCCAGAGGACAAAAGCTACACAGCCACCACTGGACTTCCCGAGGAGGACCAGACCTTTTCTACAAGATCACTGTTTTCAGCAGGACTACTTCAAGGAGAACTGCAGCTGTCATCAAACCAGACTGCTACCACCACCCTGCCTGGCAGGGTACCAGGTC
>VYXC01005348.1:1280535-1314309 GCA_013397175.1 Platysteira castanea
GGAGGGAGGGGAGTTGCATTTTTTCCATTCCAAGGGAGGCTGCTGCCTTCCTTAAGCAGACACCTGTCTTTCAAACCAAGACAGATTTTGACAGTGGGTAAGTCAGCTCCCCAGCCAGGGGAGTGTTTTTACCTGTTCTTGACATGGTGTTGTGCTCACACGCCACTCTGCTGCCATGCTACCCCAGAGACCACAGAGACATGAGGGTGGGACCAGCTAGCTCAGTCAGTAGAGCATGAGACTCTTAATCTCAGGGCTGTGGGTTCAAGCCCCACGCTGGGTGCCAAAATCTGTCTTGGTTTGAAAGACAGGTGTCTGCCTAAGGAGGGCAGCAGCCTCCCTTGGAATGGAAAAAAATGCAACTCCTCTCCCTCCGAATTATTATAATTTTGAAATTAAGGGCCTTTCAGGCAAAGATATGGGNGAGCACCACCCCACCTGGCCTCAGCAGCTCATGAAAATGGTAATAGAATATTTTTTGGGGCCCATCTTACACTATAACCTAGGACAAGTTTGCAGTACAGTTTGCACTTTTGCACTTGTTTCAAAGCCCTCCCTTTCCTCTCCAGCACATCTCCTTCTCCTCTGATTTAATCTCCCCGCACTGCACAATACTAGACAACCCAGGAAGATGATGAAGGACACAGTCTGACGTGCCTTCATGTAAGTGAATTTTGATTTATGCACTTGATTAAAAAAGTATGCAGAGACTAATCTAGAACATCTGTCAGATGGAAAATCAGCTGATCATTATCCATCCATCTGGTGGCCATAATTCAAATTTAGCTATCTAAAAATACACCATCCTTTATACACATAACATTTACCATTAAGGGTTTTCACCTTTGTTTTTTCCATCTACACTGCTCTAGCACAGCATGTCCTCTAAGTATATTTGAAAGATGAGAGACTACCCCAATAGGCTTAGAATTGACATTACAAAATGTAAGTCCACTTATAGGTCCATATAACCCAAAACTTAAGCTCACATTCCAACATATGACAGACATTATTCAAAGTAGCTTGATGCTGTATTAAAAAGAAATGCCATTTTGTTTGTTAATGTTCTAAGGGATTTCTTCAATTTCATTCCGATGCTCTCTTACAACAGTATTTTCTAAGGCCTACATCCAAGTAAGGATATAGAGTTTCTCTGCTTTTCATCTGTTTCTACCTTTAATTTTTTTAAGACATTCACTGGGAAATATCTACCTTTCCAGCATCTCCTTGCATCTGTTCAGCACAGTATTATTCATGCCTCCTCATAGAGTAAACAATAATTACAATGTCCACAGCATCTATTTTCTCGAATCGACTCCTCCTCCTCCTGCTGGCAAAATCTCCTTCAGCTTCACTGAATCCATTTTGCTCTAGCCTTATCCAAGATAAAGATACTCACATGTTGCCAACGCCTGTGTGCAGTTGCTTCTCTGAGTTTCCAAATTACAGTTGTCATTTTTTTCCTGTGTCACTGCTCACCAGACTACGGAGCACAGTTCTAAAAGAATAGTGCCAGATTTCCAAATCACAAGGTTCTGTACACTCCTAGCTCCCTTTTTGCCATAGCAAAAGCCCAGTCCACCCAAAGTATAAGGTGACTGGGTGGAAGAGTTGGGCAGGGATGCAGGCTGTCTGCAGAGGGTCAGTAGTAGGAAGGCAGCTGCATGTCCCAGGAAAGGCTCATCTACTACAGTTAGAGACTGAAGGCTTTGACTGGCATCCCAGCTAGCACTCCATCAACAGGACTAACTTTGCAGCTCCTTACTGGGCCAAGACAGCGCTATGAAGGTTTTGGGAGTATTAAGTTAATTCTCTCATATACGCTTCTGGAATCCCTGCAGGCTCACCCAGAATTCACAACAAACCACTCAGGTGTGCATGGGGGAAGGAAATGCTCTGCTTGTGGAAACAGACTACAGCCACAAACAAAACTCAATTAATGATTTATCAGACATTCAAGTAAGTGTCCTCAGACAAAACAATGGCAGGTAAACCACCAGTGGCATTTTCTCCAAAAGACAGCTAGTTTGTTAATCTTTGAGTCTTTTGCTGGCAGCATAGCCATCTCTTTGGGGGAAAATGAGTCACAGAACCTGGTGAGAATTTATTTAAACAAATGACAGGAAAAGAACAAATAATTCTCCTTAAACAGTTTGTGTTCAGAATCAAAGGAAATAACGCTTCAAGGTGCTCAGTTGTAGCAGGTGACACAGTCCACATTAAATGTTAGTATTATCTCTTCCTCATGGAAACCAGGTTTTTACTAGAAAATGAACATATCGTTAACCAGCTACAAGATAGAAGAACCAGAGTATCTAAGACAGAAGGATTTAAGTACGTATACAAGGGGAAGAAATGACAGGAGGGTGTGAGAAAGGAGCAAACAGCATTGGGGTGGATGTGAACAAGGAACAAGCAATGAAGCACAAGGATAAGAAAATGCAAACTGAAGGACAGTTGTGATATATACAATGGACGATGTGACACACATACAAAAGTCAATCATGCAGCATAAAGTAGTATGTGAAAATAGGCCTTAACCAATAATAAATTTGCACGATCGCAAATAAAGAAAGCAAGAATTGTATATTAGGGACAGTAATTCATCAATAAAACAGCTTCTGCTTGATTCACATTGAATCGTGTAGACTGTTTCTCTCTGCACTTCCTCACTCTTATCTGTTAGCAAATAGATAAATCAGCACCTTAAGTATTTGTGAAAGCTATTTTTGCTTCTGATCCTTCTATTGTTTAACAGAGACAGAACACCAGATTTGTTCTGCTTGGAAGGACAAACTATTCCTCAATAAATACCAAAAATTTTCCAGCACTGGGACTGTGGCAACTCAGCTCCATGCAGGAGCCTGAAAGACCAAACACATCGCTCCATTCTATTCAGGCTCTTTTGTCAAAAACAAAATGAATAGTCTCTGCCTGTGCTATCAGAGAAAGCTACATTTCTCAAACACTCTTTGTTCTGAATGCTCTTTAGTAGGAACAAACTGGAAAGCATGAAATCCTCTCACAAACAGATGAAAAATTCAATAGCCAAGTACTTTCAGAGCCAGACTGATTATGTGTCTTGAGGGTCTCTTACTGTAAGATGCACTTCAGCATCTTAATATATTCAAAAAAAACTTCAGTCCTTTAAGTGGGGTTTAGTTTGTTTTTATTTACTTGTAATGAGTGTTCTCCAAGCACGTCTACCCCAAAAGCCTGTAGGTTCAAAACTGTCTAAGTAAGGAGAACAGAAAACTTATTGAATGAAGTGCTTCCCACTGTGCAACTGAGATGAAAACCACATCTTCTCACTATGCAGTTGCCACGCTTTCACATCCACTTCTGCTGCAGCTGCATCCTCATGTCTTTGTCTCCTCTTACCAAAGGTCTCAGCATAGGAACATTCTCATTATACATGCTCACGTAATCCTTATGCTTTATCCTGAGGCATTTATGGACCACAGAAAAGAAAAAAAACCCACCTAGGAGCATCCATGCTTTTAAGGAAGACAGCCCAGAGATGATGATGATGTCTAACAGTAACCTGGGCACTCACATAAATTTTGTGAGAAAAATTTCTCTTATTTTTTTTTTCACATCAGGAACATTTGTTCCACACTGGCAACCTTACTGTTGCGAAGCACACAGAAAGATAAGCAAGTGTTCTTTACCAATACATCTTTACCTTATGTATATCCAAACACAGGGGTCTCGATTTTGTTTGGGGCTTAGGACAAGAGACCACACATTTCTTAGTACGCAGAAGCAATATAGCTACTATATGAATGTTAGACGTGATCCACCAAGGAAAAAGAATTAAATTTGTTACCTTTCAGGTTCCTTAATAAATGACTAAACTTGAAACAAGAGCACTTTTTATTATTTCATGTTAGAAAGATGATTTGGGTTTCCAGTACCAACAGAGTTGGCCTTTCTCAGAAAAATGTTCTCAGAATGGACAGACATTTTACACAAATGTCTTGTGTGTTACTTCTGTTCTGGGTACATGACCTGCTCTACACTCTTGCACCAGAAGCAACATCCTTATCAATAGTGTGCAAAAATGGCTTCCATATATGATCTTCGTAATACCAAAATGTTCAGACGGGGATATCATGATTATACCATTCCTCCACTTCCTGCCTTGGTGCTCTCAGAAGCACTGACTGAATATGCAAGATCTTGATCCTGTTGTTCAGAAGTCCATCATTTTAGGTACATTTGAAAACCTTGACCAAAGCTGTAGGACTTTTTCTTCCTCAGAAAGGAATGTTGAAACCTTCAGTTGAATTTTCTGATCCCTTCCATAAAGCCAGTATTATACTCATGGGAAAAACAAGAGGGGCGAAAATGCCACATAACATTAATCCTGCTGCCTTTAAGCTTCTGGAGAATGCACAGATACCAATGGTGCAGTTCACCCTCTACAAACCCATAGAGAGTAGAAAGCTTGACTGTGAGCTGTGTCTGACTCCTGAGTATGCACAGTGCTCTGATGCACAGGAGAACACATTACAGAACTCATAGCGGTTCTAAATAATGGCACAATTTTCTCTGTGTGAAAGAAAATAAGGGAGAGAGAAGGGGTCATGATACTGACAACTGAATCAGAAGTTATCTGCAGAGAGGAATAAATTAAGTGACATTAGCTGAAGGCAGTCAATACCAGGCAACCAAGCATGTCACTTTCCAAATGTCTGTAAGTGACCAAGAGCAATGACAGACATAAACGTTAGTCGACTTCACGGGAAACACAGCTCAATTCTAACTCATTGGCTATGCTGGAAAGAAATCAAACACATCTCCTATTATGGAATAAGAAATGAAGCTCAGTGGTAACGAATTAACTGACCAACCCAATTCTTCCTCTTATATTTTGGCCATTCATCCCCATGGAGTTTTCATTTCCTGTTGCAAATGCACATGCCACTTTCTGAGTTCAGCCACACAGTTCCAACCTTCTAAATCCTTTCTTAGGATCTGCATCTGGCCTGAAATCCAAGAGAATTTTGCCCACTTTCAGGAATACTCCTGAAAGGAATATTATTTTATTAACTCAGTTCAAGGCTAGTAAAATGTCTTTGATTTTGCTAATATAAGTGAACTATTACATTACATTACATGAGGAGTAATTTCAGAATTAGAAATAATTTTTAAGGTTAACTTTCCCTTGCAGAGCCCCTGCAACTACAACATTGCAATTCAATTGTATTTATGATCTTCTGCACTGTCAAAGGCACCCAAGGAAATGAGTATCCCCCAACCTCTCCAATCTCCTTCCTCCTCAGCATTTCAACTAGAATTCCTTAGGGAAGCATCAAAGAAGTTTTTCCTTCTGCTTTGATATCTGCTGCCCCCACATCCCACAAACACTTCCCACAACACAGACAAGTCTTCTACGTAAACCAGCATATGTATATCAACTTGTATTCTTCATTAGAAACAGCGACGGATTTGGTTCTTTACTTGCCAGCTCTGTGGAAGAAAACTATTCTGACAAAACCACTGGGAAAAGCTGAGGCAAGCAAAGAACTTGAGGCATACTGGAGTCCACTTACACAATGCACTCCAGTAAAGGAATCAGCACTGTAAAATGTAAAATGCTTTTGAGAGAAGATGAATTTACAATTTAGCAGATATATGAGAATGGAACGGTCCCATGCACATAACCATCATGGCTGTGTACCCAAAGTCTCTTGCGGGGGAAGGCCCAAATCTCCTTGAGATCTGCTGACATGAAGGAGGAATGTTTCCATCTGGCTCAAAGTGAAACCGAGTGAACCTGTATGTACAGGATGTTCCCAGGAAGGGAAGTCCTTGTGGAAGTGCTTAGAGAAAAGGAGTTGTAGAGCAAGAGCAGTTGCCTGGTAGCAACACGTGGGCACAAAGGGTTGAAAGCTGGGAGCACAAGGCTGACAGAGAAGTAATAACCATAGGGAGCTGTATCTGTATGTAGAGAAGAGATATGATGTGAGGGTCTGTGTGAGACAAAGAAGCTAAAGGGACACAGGAAGAAAGGAGAGCTCTGGAACCTTACTGAGGAAGAGGAATGAAATCAGTAGTGAGGAGTTTCTTTGGATAGCAAGCAAGATGGAGACGGAGGAAGAGGCTTGTCCAGTTCTGGGGAACACTGCAGGAACCAGCTCTGGTGAAGAATGGGCAGAGAGATGGGCACAATAGAGACCCTATGGCTTAGCAGCAAACTAGCTAGGTAACAGTAAAACAGGGTTGGGTTTTTTTAACTTAAAAGAATATGTGTGTAATAATCCCAATAGCCCAGAAGAAGAAAACCTGGAGAGTATGCACAAGAAATACAAGGGTGGTTTACTACACCAAGGATTTTTTTTTCAGGGTTTTTTTTTGAGGGGGATAAGTTATTTTGTTAATATGACATGCTACAACACCTTGGCCACCAAATATGTAGTATTCGTGACAACCTTTACAGACTTTTTGGAGCCCTCAAAAGAACAAGCAGCTCCAGTGAGAGTTTCTGTACAGAAGTGCATTTTCTTTGCCCTGCAGGCAGCACCCTTCCAGGGAGAAAAGTTCCTGTTTATTTCATATTAAGACCTCTGGATTGTCCCCTGGAGGTAGAAGTGGGTTTGGTGAAAGGATTATCTCTCCATTATGAAATTTGTGAAAGATGGAAGCCTGTGCTTCTTTGCATTCAGCAGTTAGGTGGTAACAGTCTGGCAGCAAGCAGGAATTGCAGTGTGAATAGCTGCAGGCACCTTGCTAAGTTCCTAAGCTTTCAAAGCATGGGACTGGGACCATTTCCATTAAAAAGCAAGGACAAGCTCTTAGAAGCAATTTATTGTTTTAGCTATGCAAATAAAATCTGACTTTTGATTTTATCTTTGTCACGGCCAGATAACATTCCATAATTATATACAAAGCCAGATTAATTGTATTTATTTGTATGATTCTTCCTTCTTCAAACCTACAAGCTGTATTTTTTCGGCCTGGATCACCACAGGAAACCATCCCATCCTCTTCATGGACTTCTTCCCTGGTCATCTCAGTTTCACCTGACGGATGTGGAAGTACTTGAGTTTAGCCAGTTTTGCAGTCACACCCCCTAGCATTTCTTCACCTGCGCATAGGAGAGGATACTCTCTCTTTTAATTACATAGTTTATGTCTGATGAACACTTTGGAAAAGCTAAAGCCCAACCAAATCCAAGCACTATTCTCTCTGAGTAAGACTTTCCTATTTAAGTTTTTCATTTCTGCATTCTGGCTTCATAGTGCAAGCATACACAAGAAGGAGTCACGATTTCCAGAACAAGAATTACTCATAGCAGTCTGTTCTAACACAAAAAAACCCCCAACACAAACCAAACCAAACCAAACCAACAAAAAATGAAGTGAAACTTAATATTAAATTGCTACTTACTCACAGAGGACTGGAAACAGCATTTAAAACAAAGTCAGCTTAAATCTATTCTTTATTGAGCAGTTAAAGTACTAACATACTAAAAAAGGCTAATTTTCTTTTCTTTACCATGGAAAGCTGCAAGAAAGCCTACTTGTCTATGTCATGAACGCGTCTGTAAATCTAACACTCCAAGTTTTTATTATTCTGCTTGCTTCCTTAAACACCAGCCTGACAGATAAAGCAGTTGACAACTTCAGCTATTTCAGTAGTGTTTATTGTTGATGGGAGCATCTCTACCACTCTCTTCAGTCTGAGAGCCACTCAGATATCTTGCAGACATCTCCCCAACACTTCTCTCAAACATGGTTCTTGGGGTCTCAGCACTCTTTGCTTTTGCCATGAAGCTCTGCATAACTATTTCCCCCATAATTATTCATATATTTCTCACTTCAGCCTTGTACTCCACAAATGATCTGGGCTTCCTGAACTATTTTTCTGCCTCTTCCAAGAATGCTCCTGGAAATCCAATCCAAAATACTTCATTTGGCATTCTTCACTGAATAGGATGGTGGAAAGAAAATCATACTTGCTCAATTCAATAAATGTTTAATTAGTTAATAAAATATTATTTTATTAACTCAGTTCAAGGCTAGTAAAATGTCTTTGATTTTGCTAATATAAGTGAACTATTGCAGGATAATTCTGTATGGCTATCTCTGCTGGCCTACCCAAAGATTATTCCAATTACATTTTTCTAACTAATAAAAGATAATTTATTTCCCTAAAAACTGTGTCTTGACCATGTCCTTAGATGACCACAGGTGCTGGAAAATTCTGCAAAATCATTCTGGTTCAGGTTGCCCTCAGGGAAGGAGGAACCAACAGAGAAGAGAACACTGTGCTTTCCAGACTAATCTGGTGACTGTAAAGTGTGCCCAGACAGGAAACAGCCATTTGGCAAGTGAAGTCTAATACAAGGTAAGTGGAGCTAACCTCCAACTGCAAGTCAGCCTGGTGCCCCAAAACAGCCTTTAATGAGTTACTTAAGTTTCCTACTGCTCTCCTTGACATGCCAGTGACTTTAACATTCACAAAGCTGAAAAATCAATAGGACATATGGATACATTTCGAGAAGCTATATGACTTTGCTGCACCGTCTTCAACAACTGCATTTTAAATGGGGACCCTCAGTTCCCTGCTCAGTATGTTCCATTTATACTTTATGCTTTAGCATTATTTTTCCCTCAGAAATAGTATTTCTTCAATATTCAATGAATAATTTTTCATTTTCATTTAATTCTCCAGCATATATCATGCTTACTCTAATACAATTTCACTGAGGTCATATCCTTTACAGTTTACCTGTTCAATCTTGGCAGTAGTCCTATTTACTGATTTTAATGAAATTACAGGTAGGAAAATTTGCCCCCTCTCATGGTGACCCACCAAGAAAATATATTGAGATTTGAGAAATCCGTCTTCTTTTAGGCTTAGAATTTAAGTTAAATAATGACCTTGATTTCTCAATTATATTTACAATAGACTTTAAATTGCAAGTAAAAAAAATAAATTCAAGCAATTACAATTCACTGAGACATATCATGATAGTGCAGGTTTACAATTTGACCCTGCAGTTCTCCATGTACTTCATCTAATTGCAAGGCCTGTGTTGCTTCCACTGAAATTTGATAACACAGCCAGCCAGGAGACAGTACTTTAAATGAGCACTTTGACATTCAAGAGCAGATCACTGAATCAGATTTGTCCCACTCTTTGGTGATAAGAGTTATTTCCAGGGGATAGGATACCTGATGATACAGTCCCTGGTTACATGTGCACCAGAAAATCTGTGACTTCACCATGGTCAGAGATCACAGGGTATTTACACCTACTGGCACAAAGGATCAGAATAACAAAAACCTCAGATTTAATCCTCCGCCAGAATGTTTGGAGACTGGGGGAAAAATCTTTTTCCACAGAATAAGGAATACAGGGGCATAAGTATTTGAGAGCATCTTGTTCTTAAATTTTCTGGGAATGAGCAGCTAAGCATTGCTCCACTGTCTATCACCAATGAAAGAAATTAAATAAATCAAAAATCCACAATCCCAAAATCTCTTGAGGAGTAATGAAGGAAACAAATAGGCTATATGATTATCCATAACATGCATTAAGAAAATTTTCCTTAGAACTTATTTTGGAATAATTTTACACTTTAGGTGAAGGGTTTATCTACAGTACTATACTTGCTTCTCCCTTCCTATTTTTAAATGACTCTGTTTGTTTCCTCCGTATCTCTGCTGAAAGGATACCATTGATCACAGCAATTTATAAACCTCCCTGACTTTCATGCTGTTTCAGAGTGTCTCTTTCCTAGGAGAACAGGCCTAATAGGTACAATTCATAGTAGTTACAAGCCTAAACAAGTCAGTAGAATTACACATGGGATTAATTTGGTTTAATTTCTTAAGCCTTTCAATAAGAAGGACCACGGCAAGTCTCCACCATCCCTGCTGAGGCTCTTCCCCAGGCAGCACCACAGGTGAACCTCCCCACAGAAAGACAGAAGAATGAGCAACACAACCTGCAGACGTGGAGTTGCACCTGCCATTTGGAGTTACTCACATCTGCCATTTCAATCCCTCACTGAAGGCACTCTGCTGGAGGGGGATGCAGAGCCTGAAAGGACCCATTTCCCATTGTATAAAGATTACTGCTCAGCACTGACATTTTGTAGCCTTCAGATTTTATGTTTAGCTGGAAATAACAGCCCCCCTGGCAAGCTCCTCTTAAGGTTTTGCAGCCTCCACGGCATTTGGTCAGAGCATGTACCTACCTGTGTAATGTGTTAATTCAGGAACTGCAGAATGCTCAGAAACAAATTTTTCCCATCTGCTAAGCTAATGACCTCTCCTAAAATGCCTATGAGCTCTGAATATTTCCTTTTTTTAAAGTTTTGTCAGCATAATCATATTACAGCCTGATACCCAGCAGTGTAAATTAATGTCTTCTTTTATTTTTTTATTTTCCATGCAAATTCCTCAGAAGTCTTTCTTTTTTTTCTTTCCCCCCATTTTGTCTTATTAAGCTCAGAAAGAGAGAAAAGGCAAAAAACAGATAGGCATTATCACTGAGTAAATCTTTCTGCAAACCAATACTTCTGTTCCTAGATAGATTGAAACCAACACCAAGATCATTTTACAGGACACGTTCTACAAAAATGTGTCTTTCCCAGAAATACACAGAGCTAAGTGCATTGCTTAATGGAAATTCCATAGGAGGGTTTTTGGGGTTTTTTTGTGGAAGTATGAGTTGAACATTTCAAAAGAAAGCCTGGAAGTGATACTGACTGACAAGTGCAGATCATTGAGGGATCAGAGTACTCAAAATATTTACTCCTTGGTTTATGTACTGGGATTTAGTTCTGCATTAAGACATATATATTCAAAAGGTCAAAAATAAGAAGGTGCTTGTCATGGTCTCCTGATTAGTGTATAACCTTAGAGATGGTGGATTCTCTTTTCCTAAACTCCACTCAGCACTGGAGATGAGTAGAGCCTACATCTCCTCCCTAAAGCCTTGCATGAATCTGGGCGGAAAACTACAGATAATGAGATTTCAGGGGACTCTTTCTGCAGACGACCCCTTGTTCTTGAAGAGCTACTAAAGATTATAGGCATGATAAGAAACATTTTTCTCTGGTCTTCTTCTCTACATTTTTATGTGTCACTTTAAAATGAGCAGTTGAAAAGTTTGTTTTATTTATAACTTGTGTTTTTCTTTTAAAAATTGCAGAAATAATTCTGCATTTTCTTGATTGCAGGTGAACAGGCACAACCTTTCACTGAGCAGACCTGTATGCTAGTCTCCTTTTAAAACCATGGGTCACATTCCGTTCCTTACAACATCAACCAAACTACTACAGATTTGTTCAATGAAATAGAGATTTAGGAGAGCATTGGCAGAAAATAAATCCCTGCAGATACCCCTCCACAAAATCCTTGCTCATGTATGCTGATAGAGGGCAAAAAGTAAGAGCAAGATTTGTTTCTGCCTGAGAAGTGTCAGTGCTCCTCCCTTAACTGCAGAGTCCCTCACATTAGTGATGACTGTGTGAAGGCCAAGGACAAGGAAAAGCAGCTATTCTTGCTCAGTTCAGAGCTGTTTGTGTCCAGTACTCCATCTCAGACTCCTCATGGTCACAAACAGCTCCAGGAACCTGGCTCTGATATGGATGTCTCTGCAGGACTGACGTGACAGTCTGCATTTTAAGGGCCACATAAATGGTTTCACCCCATGAACCCCTCTTCCCCTCTGAAGGAGAAAAAGATGCACCCACAGAGAAACTGAACTCATTTCTATACTTCTCAGCAGGAAACTCCCTAAAACACTGATAGTTGCAGCCAAAGAACATAGTTTTAGCATATGATATGGAGGGTTTTTTTGGCTTTTAATCTAACCACATTTATTATACCAAACAACAAGCTAGCTCTAGTGTTTCAAAGGAGAGCCTAGAAAGACAAAGATGACTCCCATAGTGTGTAAAAGCCAGCAGCAGGAGAACACTGGCAAGGCTATGAACATTTAAATAACAGGGAACTTCTCTGTTTGCTTAGCCTGTTTAAGGCAGTAAGGAAACAAACATAGCTCATTAACTAAAGTTCTTTAGGAATGGCAGATACTTATGAAACCCTGTTAAAATGTTTTAAAAACAGCTGGAAAGAGGTACAGAACACAATACAGCAAATGAGAGCATAAGAAAAAAGCTACTTACAGGACAGCAAAAAGAGGCTGATGAATACCAGCAACACCCAGAAACAACTGGAAAGTGATCTCAATATCTGGCTTTTCAGCTGACTATAGCAAAACACTAAGGGAAAGCTGAACTGTTGCCAAGAAGGAAGATAAACTTGCATACATTTAAAATAAATGGACAGATTACAAATTCACATACAGGAGCACATGCCTTACAGGTAGACTTCTGGACTTCGGCCTTTTCATTCAGGTACAGCCTTTTCGTTCATTTCTGGTACAAAAATAAATCCTTAACAACAGTGCCATTAAAGGAATTCTCCATCCTCTCCTAACGGAAGGCAAATTTCTCAGCACCAGCAGTGCTGTTACATACACCCCAAAGGTGGCTACAGCTGCCTGGACACCGTGTGAGCAACAAGCTGTGGCTGTTCCATGGCATTCTGCTGTGCAAACAGAGAACACCTAACTGTGGCATAAGAGCTGCTTTCACACTGTTCTAAGATAAATAGTACTTTGCCAACACATTTTCAGCAAATGTCTACAACAGAGTTTGTATTTCAGCACCTAAACACAGGGAGTTTCACAGCAGACAAAAAAGCTACCTGAAAATAACCACACTGCCTGATTTTGTATTAGCTGTCAGTTGATTTGCACGAAGAACCGACCAGCCTGTAAGAAGAGGGTCATTTAGTACGGCTTCTTGGCAATCTGCCCAATTGTGCCCCCAAAATGCTAGGTACCTTAATGTTCATGGTTCAGGTATGCCTTCAGCCCCACAGCATGGCTTCAAGAGGGGCTGGCATGAGCTACAGAAGAAAGCCACTGCTCAAGCCGCGCCAGCAGCTCCAGCTTACACTGTCTCCACAAAAATAACCTGCCATCACATAACTACCGGTGAAGCAAACTGCCACTGGAAAAGCCTCCCTGCTTGTAAAAATCAGACAGGCTGCAGCAATTTGAAGCCACACACATCCTGTGTGCCGCATACGTCAGCAGGGCAAAAAAAGGAAAGAAACATCAAGAAAAATTAACTTATTGGTTGAGGAAATGATTCAATGTTCTGTACCAAGTCAAGGTTGCCTCTAGCTGACATTTTTCAAGGGTCAATCACCCGCAAGTGGGGGGCTGAGGGGGAGGTAGGGGTTTATTTACCACTGAAAAGTTTTCTTCCAACACAGAGGATCCAAATTGAATAAAACTCAGCTGCTGTAAATCTAAAGCAATCCCACAGGAGTTATGTTTCTCTAGATGTGCACTGGGGCAACTGAGATAGGGGTCTTACCACAAACTGTTCACATCAGCTGATTACTTATTTACTAGAGCGAAAGAGGGGTATTTCAGTGGATGTCAGTGAACACAAAGGTAGCAGAAACAGAAAATAATTTGCCTTCATACATATTCCTCTTCTGTACAGTGTCATCTCTATTTCAAATATTTAACCTAGACAGGAAAAGAAGGTTAAAAAAGGAAACAATTTGTTTAAATGGTTATATTAATTTAGCCTTCAAACAACTTATGTATTAATTTGGGTACAATATGAAACCACAATAAAGTCTACACCAATCTATTCAACAATTCAGCACTTGGCAAGTATAACCTTTTCTTCCCCATATTCTCTCTTGGATGAACATTCTTTTCACTGCACTTTCATGTCGAGAAATAATGAAATCACTTCATGAAACATAGTACAAACTTTGTGAAGGGCTCAGAGAGCTCCTGCGTGTTTCGCAGGCACTGGTTATAAAAATGCTGCTCCAGAAGGTTATTAGAATATTAAGAAAGGCCAGCATTTTGAAGTAGATATGGGTTGATCACAGAGGTTACTGGATTTCAAAATACTTCAAAATAAGTTGTATCACTTTTCAGCTTCCACCTCAGCATTTCTGCTAATACAATAAAGACAGCATAAATTTACAGGAAAACCACAATCTTGCCTGAAGCTTTTAGCACTCTGTAAAATTAGTTTTCTTCTTGTGCATGTCAGTTATGCCTATTTTACTGGTTTTGCTCAATTAACACCATCCAGAAGAAAATTCAGCAGTGCACCTGTCCTTGGCCCCTGGTTACAAAATATGCTTCATTTGTTTTAGTATAGTTGGCAAGGCAAAGCAAGAATGGATTTCTAATGAAGAACCAGAATCTGAAGAGAGTAATGTGAGTACAGAGAGACAGAAAATGTTATCAGTTGCAGAAAGGAGGTGTGTGGTTGATACCATGCTGATGCTCATAGACAGCCCAGCTGGGGTAATGCAATGGCAACAGCACCATTAGCCCTTTTCCCAAGCTGTTCCCTTCCCTTCTATTCCCCCTCCCTTCAGTAAATTATGGCTGCTATCAGCAGGGAAGCATCAAATTGTGAGTGTTATCTCAAGTTAAAATGCTACCTTGTTCCAAATCTGTTGCTCACCTGAAACCCATGCTTTTACTTCATTACTGGACAAATTGTTAGTACGGTCAGTGCTTTGAACCGCATCCTTAGCCCAGAATGCTTTCTTTGCACACATGCCCTTTCAAACCTGACATTTTGTGTATCGATTTTAGCTGCTTTATGGGTACCTAAGTGCTGAGGAGAGGAAGAAAACAACATGAACATACAAAAGGTCTGTTGATGGGTTCTCTCTATTCTATTTTGAAGAACAAAAGCATATATCCTATACATATTTGCAGCTCTTCAGGGTTTCTACCAGCTAAAGGATAGATTTTTCTGAACAGTTACTGTGGCTTCCAAAATTGTCACTTAGAAATCAAACTTTCACAGTTAAAGAGTTTGGTAAGTGGCTTGGTGCCAGATAAACTAATGATCTAAGAACTTCCTAATATGCAGCAGGATACTTTAAGGAAAAATTTCCCATTACGTATGCAAGGACAGGTTATTTGCTGTAAACTTGGACAAACTTTGTTGGTCTAGCAGCAATGGGAGCATTCAGAGTCTCCTAAATAACATACTTAGCTCGTGTAAAGTCCACCCTGGCATGTCATCATTTACTAAACCACTTTTGCATTTCAAGAAATCTGTTTTTCAGATAATACTTCTGAGACTCTTACTTGCTGACTTTTTCTACAGTATGTTCTATTTATTAATTTGTTAACATATGAACGAAGTATTCTGAACTAGAATTTAGTGAATTTGAGAAGCTCTGTTAAGTCTTTTTATACACCAATCAATCTGTCTTGTACAAATTTTTTAAAGAAATCAAAATTAGACCATGAAATATATTATTGGATTGATGTCCAGAATGTTCTTAGTTTTATGAGACACATATAAAAGCATTTCAGGTTATTTGTAACATGCATTTATTTTATATTATTAGGTGTGGACATCCCTACACAGATGTCTGGGGAGATATGTCATCCAATTTCTTTTCTCTCTGAATACTCTTGCCATAGCCTTTAAGGTAAGATGACTAGGGATGAAAAGAAGTTCTCAGAATTTCATTGCATATGAAACTGGGGTCATCCTGCAACTGATAAACCCACACTTTCTCCAAAATCAATAAAGGTGGAGTTAAGCCCAGTGCAAGTAGCCACTTTCAAAGTAAAACTTTTCGTGGATTGTCATGATGAAGGCCCACTACTATCCCTGGAAGTCATCTTGCCTCTTTTCTTGTTTCATATACCACAATTCTTCGCAGCATCTGGGAGTGGATTTTCTTTATTCTTCAGCCAAGAACACGTCTATGAATGACAGGTGCCACGACACCTCTGCTTGAGGTAGCAGATCTGCAAAGTACAGACAAGCCAAACTGCAGAACTAGATGCCAAAATTCCTTCTCCGAAGTTGGATGCTTCAGAAAATTACTTCAACCTACAAATTTCACATATGAAATAAGAGCCACCTGGAACTAACCAACAGGTAACACGTGGGAAAAGGGCCTGCCTAGGGATCCCACCCATCACAGACTTTGCCCTGCTCTGGGTTGCCAGTCAGCACCTGCATCACTTCAGCTGATAAAGAAATCATCACCTGTGCAATGACTCCTTCAAATCAGCAGGCATGGTTCATTCTTCTTTTTGAAAACATGCCCAGAGGAATATCTTGTGATTTGAAGAAAAACTGCCTAGAGCTGCTGTCTCCTAGGTGAATGCTTTGATCCCCAGGGAAGAAATTAGGCTGAGTAATAGCACTTTCCACTGTGCAGAAGTATTGTAACTGAAATTCCCCTCTTTTGATGTCAACTCAAGCTTTGCTCTAGTCGTTACACTTTAACCTCTAAGGCAATGCTTTCACCGAGGGAAAAAAATTGTGTCACAAAAGTTGCAGGTCAGGACTGGTATTTGTCAGGCCACCACTTGAAATACAAAGGAAAAATATTATTCTTGTAACCTAAAGAAACCTGCTTCTGTAATTTATGCAGAGACTATTTCTTATATTAGAAGAGGCCTTGGAACCAGACCAGCATTCGTAACTTCCACATTTCCAGCTGAGTACTGTAATGACTGTGCTTGTTTTCTCCCCACAAGCCACGAATTCTTACCTGTCCTTTTCTACAATTAGCTCCCAGCTAAAAACTGGAAGCTAAAAACTGTTGGAAGCTAAAAACTTTTAGAAAGAGTTAAACCAAACACGAGCAAAACCCAAACAAAATCAAACCAAAACACTATACGTTTATTTAAGTGAGACTTGACACTAAGAATACTGATTATGCTGCAAGGAACTGCTGAGTGTTCCTCTGAAAGAATATTTTCCTTGTATTGCCAACATTACATTACCAAAATACTGATAAAGAAAGCACTAAAAAAGAGCCCAACGAGACACTGTTCTCTTGGGGACAAGAGTGGCAAAACATCTTAGGACATTTACATGCCTCTTGCAACTGGAAATGAATGAGATCAATCACAACACAGACCTGCTGATCTGATGACAGGACAGTTGTAACTGCCTCTCTTTTTACATGCTATGTTGACTCACCACAACTAATAGTTTGATTTTTCTAGCCTACCTGGGGGAATGGTTATTAGAATTTATCCCTGCCAATGAAGAGTTACCACACCTATAAAGAAAGTAACAGCATTAAAAGAAAGGTGAAGAGTCAGTCAGTTTTCAATTGTTTATATTATTTACTTGTACCAAACTCAAACAGTGATTATTTACACTGGAAAGAGTTATTAGACAGTTTTAATACAACTATACTCAGGAAAAAAACTGTGTGCCTCTTGCCAGCCATTGGTGAAGTGCATGGCGTAACATTAGTTTGTGAGGAATACCGGAGTTAGAATTCTGAAAATATTAAAGGAGGTCAGTGTAAGCTGTTAGACACACACAGTTCTAGAGCTAATGAGACCACTAACATGTCAAAACCAAGCAAAAGTTATTAATGTAATTATTTTGGACCGTCTGGTCACCAATTTTTGTGTTTATTGTGTGTCTCCTACTGCCACCTCAGTCCCCAAACACTGAGAAGCTGCACCAAGTTCAAGAGCTGGATCATCACATAATGAGGCCTGAACTGAAGCCAACATGTACTTCATCTTCATCACACATCACAAAATGCCCCTTGTTTTGTTGCCCTCACCAAATAGAAAGCTGATTTACCCAGGTTCTGAAAAGCCTTGCTCACATGGCTTTTTTGGGGAAAAGTTCTCGGGCACATCCCAAGTTAATCACTGAATTTGAAATTAGTGAATTCTGCAACTGCTAAGAAAACTGTGATGACCTGTTCTCAAGGTAGCATAACTGGATGAAACGAAATGACTTTTGATAGGCAAACCTATCATTCTACCTCTGTGACAATTCAAGACCCTGTGTTTTCTAGCAGAGACTCTGCTCTCCTTATTGTAAGCCAATCTAGCAAGTTTGCTCTTCAAAGTAACATTTTTAGGGAAAAAAAAGTAATACCAAACATTCAACAGTGGCTAATAAAAGAAGTGTTCTTGTTATATATTTTAACACAATTTTAGAAATTTTACATGTCATTAATCCACATTAGAAATTTGACCTCAGAGTCCCTTCAATTTTAGGAAAGAAAATAAATTCTGGAATTTTCCTATCATTATTTCAGATTTATTATTAAGTCATTATTTCAGACTACTTCTAGGCACACTTAAGATTATGTCTTTGTATCTGCCCATTCTGTATGAATTCTGACTCTGCTGCTGAAGAAAAGTATGAGCTTTCTGAGCTTTTCTCAAAGTCAGCTGAGGAGGAGAAGGGAACAAGTAATATAATTAGGAAGAGTATGAAGTAGTTCAACTTTATTCCGTTTAGTCTTCTAAAAAAGAGTTCTGCATATGAAAATGAATTAGGGTCACTGCTTCTGGGACAACTAAAAAAAACCTATTTAAATCAAAGCAAGGAATCCTGCTTGACTTTGTTGAATACTTTCTGAACAGATGGGGTGCATGAGACATGAAGAAAAGTCTAGGAGGGAGCAGACTCTGGTGGTTTCTCAGAGGCCACAGTCCACTGATGCCTGCTTCAGAATATCAACACCGATAAATTTAGGAATAGACTAAAATGTCTGTATCCTGAAAGAAAAAAAAAAACAACAATCAACTCTTTCATGGTGCAAACAAGTTAACAAAACAAAATTCTTCTATTCAGATAGGAGTAAATGGATGAGGCAGTCAGGTAGAAATCAGTAACCTAAACTTCAGCATTGGTCATAACCATCTTCTTCCCCAAGCAGATTTACAAGGCCACAGGGACAGACTGGCATAGGTTTGAACTCTGGTACAGAATCAGTCAAGGTGTTGACTGGGTGTGATATACCAGTGTATGTTTTATACTTATCTCAGGCAAGAAGTCACTCAGTCTCTTGCCAGTGACACCTGGGTTTGCTGTATGTAGTTTAATTTTTTTTTTCCATCTGTCTTTTTGCCTAAATGAACATGTACCTACTGTCTTCGGCTCATTGCCTGCTCCCGCTCCCAGAAATTGCTCCACTTTATTTTGGACCCTGAATTCAAGTTCTTTGAACTTGCTTGGGGCTGGAACACTAGACAGTACTATTTCTTCATTTGCTGAAGCAGAAAAAAACCTTCATTTTTGTGATACTAAAATACCACAGCTAAGCGCTTGTTGGAATTCTGTTCTGCCTTCCTGTTAGCTACTGCTATGGCTTCTTGCCAGCCACCCTTTTGAAAAGTCAAACACCAGCTTCCAGATGGGCAGCAATGTGAAAGACAACAAAGCATCATTCTAAATAAAATATATTTTATTTTATGCAGCATGAAAGGAAAGCAAACGTTTTCTTGCTGGGACAGCTGCCTAAAGCTCCTGGCTAAGCAACTCTCTTATGAAGACAAGGTAGGGTTTTGTCAAAATGGGAGTTTGTCCACATCCCAAAACAAGCACACTTTTCATCATATCAAGGTTCACTTGGTGGAGAACAGCAGTGTTACCCTGCATTGCTTGTAGGGCTCTGAGAACGGGACAGGAGGACATGACTGGGACAGAGCCAGAATTAGAGGACAGATCAAGGCTGAAAACTTAGTGTTATAAAATCATAGAATAATTCAGGCTGGAAATGACCTCAGGAGGTCGTCTACTCCAGACTCCTACTCAAAGCAGAGTCAATAACTAATTCAGATCACACTTCTCAGGGATTTGTCCTTTCAGCTATTGAATATTTTCAAGGATAGAGACTCCACAGTTTCTCTGTGCCAGAGTGTCACTGTCTTCATGAAGAAAAGGCTCTTCCTTATCTCAGGTCTGAATATGTTCTGCTCTAGTTCATAACCACAGTCTCTCATAATCATAGTCTCTTGCTCTCCTGCTGTGCAACTCTGTAAGGAGCCTGGCTCCACCTTCTCAGCAACATATGGGAAGGCTGGTCACAGGTTGCCCCAAATGTTCTCCAAGTCCCAGTCCCCCATCGTTTCCTCAAGTGTTCCTGCCTGACCAACTCCTGCTCCAGTTTATCAACATCCTTTTGGTAAGGCAGAAGCCAAACTGGAAAATCTTCCATACTGCCCTTGCTGTTGTTATGCCTTCCTTGGTGAGTAAAGTTTAGTTTGCTGTGGGCAGTGCACAGAGCAGGGTAAGATGCTCATTGTTACCAAGAGTTTTCAGGTTGAGCTGCTCACCCCAACAGGTGTGCAAAAGATGGGGAACTATCCACTGATACAGCAGGAATCCGTATTTTAAGAGTCTCCATGTTTTGGAAACTGGGCATGGTGACAGATTTCCAGTTCAGCTGCAAGACATATAGAACAGAGCATGTGGTACTCCAAATCAGGCATCAAAAATCAGCTTTTTATTCTGAATAGGGCTGGCACCGAGTCCGGTTTCCAGATGGTTTTCTATTGCATGTTTCTGTTGCTTAGAGGAACAGCAAAAGCAGAAGGGGAAGCCCTTCCCCACAAAGAAGGAAGGAATCAGGGAAACAGAAGTAAAAACGCGAAGAATGAGTCAATAATTAGTAAGTTACGTCACCTTCCATGTCACTTTTCTCCAGTAAGGAACCAGCCATAGAAGCTCTCACTTTATGCCAAACAATTCAGTGTTTGATTCTGCTGCCTGTAGTAGCTTTGGCTGGCATTTTCCAGTCTTATTTATATAGTTAGATGCAAAGCAACCCATTATTTATTAAAAAATGTGGTGTTTGAAAGGACAGATGCTCTTGTTTACCATCCCCTCAGATTTCAGTCAGCCTTCGTATCAGTGTTTATACTCTATGCATAAACATACAAAGTCTGACTTCTTTTGTTCTTTATCTGCTTTTGATATTTAATTTTTCAAACTGCTCGATGACTGCATTAGGGTCTGGTTTAGTTGTTTCCATATTTGGAAATTTTCCTTACAGCTCACTGATTGCACATTCATTTATTACTCTAATTAAAAGCCAATGGGAAATTTCAGTTTAAGAGTTTGAACCATGGAGTAGCTGTGGCTTCTAAAAGATGCCCAGCACAGCTGCAGGGCACATACTTAATGCAGGGGGCACATGACAACTCACCTTCAACTATCTGTAGGTGTTCCATTTATTTGTTGTATTAGAGCCCACTTATTGTCTTGCAAAAGACAACTCAAATACAATACAGGATAATGTCAAATCAATAAACTGAAGCACATTATACCATCAAATGTCATTTGAAATCCAAGTTGTAGCACTACACACCGTTGTATTGCATAGCTCCAGTACACAGGAGCACTTGATTGCATGTCCAGTCTTCATAGCTGCATCCTTAAAAAAAAATTCTTAAGCACTCTGTACAACTGGGGCCATAAATACATATTTAATCTTATTTTCTAATTTTGTCTTTCAAAATAGCAGCTGGAGGCTCAAGGGAGACTACCAGGGCACAGAAGGTCCAAATGTTCAACTTTCTCTTCTTAACTCTGCAGAGTACTGAGCACTGCTGACATCTACAATTCTCTGCCTCTACTGGGAAGAGGTAAAGCTATTTAGCAACTTAAAGGATCAAGCCCTAATAAAATTGCAGATATGTGAAAGATTTCATCATAAAGGTTTATTTCACTGGTGAAATTTTCTTTTCTAAGAGTAAGATTTTTCCCTGCCATCTCATCTCCTATAACAGACTGGATTGTTCTTGTAGGGCTATTTTGCTGCTGTGGTCTTGAACCCAGGGCCTCTGAGGAGACCAACAGAGCAAAGATACAGCAAGTTACCAAAACCAGGGTTTCCGGGATACCATCCTGCCTAAGGGCATCCACAGGAGGCTGGGCCTGGGGCTTTTGGCTGCTGCTGAGAAGCAGTAGCTGGGATATAGAGGAATTGGGCAGGATGCACAATAGATTCTAACTTTACTGCTCTTTCAGCCTTTGCCTCTTGACCTTCAACCTACCCTTACAGTTTCTCCTATACCAACTCCTTACCAACTTTTCTCTTTGCCTTCCATCTTACTGATGCAAAATTCAAGGTAATAAATTAGCTTTGTGTTCTTACTACTTTTTCGTGTCAGCTACAACTTACTTGGCTTGAAGCAGAAACCCAGGCATCTACAGAGTGCGGCAGACAAAATGACCAACTACCTTTGCACAGACCTAAGCAGTGTATGGAAAGAAGGGCACCTGTGTCCCTAACCCTGCAGAAGCTAAGGAACAAGTGCAGCATCACTGCCACTTTTTGCCACTGTAAAAAGGCAAATGTGTGGTTGCAGCATTAGGACTCCTGAAATACATGGAGCAAGCATCATTTTGAAGGGTAATGCAATTTAATTCCTGGTCAGAGATTTGCCGAAGGCACAGAAGGCACTTCAGGCTTGTCACTGTCGCAGTACAGCCACACAGACGCCAGTGTGTCAGTGAAACACCTTTTTTCATGTGCCCAAGCACAAGATAGACACAAACAGAGCCACACAGACAGCACAGAGCTCCAACCAGCTTTATCTGCTGGCCTGAGACCAGAAAGAGCCACAGACTCAAATGGGGCCAGGGAGGAAGTGTGGCTAAAAGGATTTAGTCCTTCCCATTATATTGTAAAATCCATTGCGCCTGTTTGTCACATGGAAAGGGAGAGAGGAAAGAAATCTCTCCCAAACATCATTTTACAATCTTCTGTGGCTTGCAGTCACAAATCAGCACATTCAGAGACAGACCTACATCTGAGCAAGGCTACAGCTTATTTCTGCGCAGGTTATCATACTGTGCACAGGATTTTTAAAGCACAATTATAGCTTCTGACATCCTACCTAAAGGAGTGGAGTGGTCACCATGGTAACACCTGCATCACATGGCAGCGAACACCTGATACCAATCAATCTTGAAAACATCTTTTTAAAGAAACAGCCTCCTGGAAATCTGCAGGTGGAGATTTCTTGCTGAAATTAAGAAGATGCTCTCTTATAATAAAAATGAAAGTTTTACCATACCATCTTTTCATCTGACTCTCCCTCCATACAATTCTACTCTGTATCAGTTTATAAAAGTGATAAAAAATAAAAAAAGGGCAATAGTTCTGTGTTGAGAAGAGTGACAAACATCATAGTAGAGCTGGCACGTAAATGACACCTTGCACTTTCCCCCCAGAGCATGAACCATGGCTTCTGAGAATATGGCCATGCTCTGGTTGCTAAAACAAAATAGAAACCTGCCTACTGTAGTGCCCCTCCACCTTCTCAGGACAACAGATTTCCTTCAAATATTAAAAAACCTC
Source organism: Platysteira castanea (assembly GCA_013397175.1). NCBI lineage: Eukaryota > Metazoa > Chordata > Aves > Passeriformes > Platysteira > Platysteira castanea. Next base: position 1,303,725 of record VYXC01005348.1, read on the forward strand.
AGAAATTTCATCAGCTTCTTTCTCCCTTTTTGCTTTCCAAATCTGCAATTCCATTTCATTGATTAGAGTTGTAGTCCTTTGTGGGGGTATAAGAAGAAAAATACATTTAAGGAAGTGATGTTTGCACTCAGCTTGGGACCGTGGCTTTCTGAAGTCCATTCTGCCACCAGGCCTCCAGATACATCCAGCAGCCAAAGAGCAGATGTAGTTCCTAAAGTCTCTGTGGTTTTTGGCAGGTTGCATTTTTTTTCAGCTCAGTTCCACCCCACCAGCCTTTGAGTTCTCTGTGCTGTGACTGCTCCTCTGCCTCTCTCAACAGTCTGCTGCCTCCTGTTATCCCAGTAAGGACAAATAATCCCAGAAAATACCTCATGCACGAAGTTCAACCAGTCTCAGCAGTATTTCCAACACAGTCTTGCTATTTCCTATTTAATTCTATCTCAAGTTACTGCTACTTTCATTATTTGAAAGTCTGCTTCCTAATTTTCCACTTAGAAAAAAGGTGTGACTATTGCTGTTCAAGCAGAGTGCTATCAGGATTTTTCTGAGAAAGGAAGTGCAGTAACTGGGTGGTTGTGACATACATAAGTCACTTTGCATGTATCCAACTGAAGTGTCAAATTGTACTTGTTTAGCTCAGGTAGGTAAAAAAATCCAGTTGTCTCCCATTTCAGTATAATACGGGCCTCTACCTACAGGTGTGTTTCAGGGGAAAAGCAAGGCATGTTGCTTTGAAGCTAAAAAAACAAAGGGAATTGATGATATGTACAATTTGTGGCAATTGTTCTCTGCCCTCAAGATGTTATGGAAATAACTCCCAGCAGCTGTACGAGGTGACATTATACTGCCGTACTCTCTGTGGCACTCTGCAAGTCAGAACAAGCTGTCATGCAGTCCTGTTATATATGAGGAAGTCCGGCTTTAAATCTGCTTTCACAGTGTGGAAGTTGCATTTATTCAGCTGTGGTTCTGACGTGTGTCTCACAGTAAATGGCATTATTGCTCAACAGGGCAACAGACTCCAACAATAGAAATATAATTCTCCAAAAATCAAAATGGAGTCCATAACAGTGTACTGGGTTTTAATCTGTGCCAGGGCCCAATGATGGTTTTCAAACTGCACATAATCAATGACAGAAGAGATCCACTGATTCCATTGATTTTGGCCAGGATGAGAAACTATACTTTGACTATGTCCAGCATCTTTTGCAAAGCTAAGTGGCAAAGGAATATCAGGCAACTGCAAGAAAGTTGTTGCAATTAGAGCTCTTGTGGCTTCCTGTGCTTCATCAGCCCGTAAGAAAGTACTCAAAACCTGCCCTTCCCAAATCCTTGGTTTAAAGACAACATCCATGCAATGAAACGTACACACACCGTCTACCCTGGCTCTGAAAGAGCACTGTCGTAAGTAACTAATTAACTACGCACTTCAGCCTGGAAGCTGAACCTTATACTTGCCACCACAAAATGATGATTCATTTGTTTCCCATATCCATTTATAGATGAAGGGTCAGCACAAAAAAATAGCAGTGAGGGTCAAGACTGCCATGAATATTTTCATTACCTTCTCTATCAAGTCTACATAGTCTTTTGCTGACAGGAAGATCACAAATCTTTCACCTCTATGCAGCCGACTCATCAGTGCTGTAGGAGCTGTCAGTACTGCAAGTTTTGAAATGTATGCTAAACTGATGCTTTCTGATAAGGCTGCTACAATCCATATGTGTATGAACTTCAAATACCAAATTCCAGGCTGTGAACATGGCATGTGCCTTTTAGGCAGGTATTCATTTTTTAGTGCTCCCTTAGGAATACAATCTTTGTGTAGGCACATCTACACCGGGACTCTTTTTTATCCCTTGATGCTGTGCAGTAGAAAAAACTAATAAATAGCTTGCTAAAGAGTTGTTTTTAGAAGTACAAACACAAACCCACTAGATTTAATAATATATTTTCCTTTTGCACTAGTGTAAAATAGTATTGAAATAAAAACAACTTGATAAAAATTTGATCCATAAAGAGAAAACAGGATCAGAACAGCAGACCCTTCAAGCAAAACAAGTCAGACAGTCTGCCTTTCAAGTTCCCCTTTCAGATTCAGACTTCCATCCCTGGCACCTATGGTAAAGGTTTTTTTCCCTAGTCCAGTTACGGTTTCTGAGTCTCAGTACTATCACTCGGACACATCTGATGTCTTTTTTTCTCCTCCTTTTAGTGTCTGAAAAAGCAAAAGGCAAAGATAAAGCCTGGATTCTCTGACAGAGCTTTTCTTCACACTGTGATTAATGAGATTAATGTGCTTTACTAAATTTTAACTCAAAAACATCAAAAACCAACATCCCTCTGAAGCAGTGTGGAAGAAAGGCACCAACTTAGCTCCTTGCTGCTGGTAGCATGGCCTGAAATTTAAGAGGCTCAAAACCATTTGGAGACAGAGGGTCTGCCCTACTCCTTGTACTTCCCTGTGAAATCCTTTAGACATAAACCATTGACCAAGCCTGGGACTAAGACTGGACTCAGCTGCACCAACGCTCCAATAGGAATTTAGAAAGCCTCTTAGAACCTCATGACTCCTTGGAATTATCTCCCTTACCTTTTACATCTTTATCCTTTTTCATCCTTATTCTCCACGTAAATCATTTAAAATTTGGTTCTAATCCAAGTTTGCTCTGTATGCTTTGTCTGTGTAGCGAGTCACAGAATGAACCTTGCCATCAGACTTTGTCAAGATGCACCTTCACAAATTCAGATTAAACATCCTGCTGCTATCACCTCTGGCAGTGATTCCTTAAGTGACCTAAACCACACATCTGTGGCAGTCTCCTAAGAGAGAATTCATGATAACTGTTGCCTCATTCTGCCTTCAGGTGAGTTTCCATCTGTGTTAGGAGCAGCCTCCCAAGTGCTGACCTCTGCTAGGAGGCATTTTATGCCAGTTGTTGAGAGGCACGTGTCATGTGGCTGAATTCAGCTCCACTGCAGGGGAGGAACCAAACTTCAGCCTACAGACAAACCCTTCTCCTCATGCTTCCTGTTTCCATTACTGCAACTGCAGCATCATATAGGCTGTAAGAGGCAAACTTGCTCTTTCTTCTGAAATACACAAACATGGCATCAATTTAGACTGTGCACTGTGTAATTGTATTGATCTGGAGCACTGTTTTCCAACTTCAATGTGGTGCCCACTCTCTGGAGGCTTTGAAGCAAAGGTGTGTATGTTGAAGAAATGTCATGTTAAGGTGGATTGAACACTTTATCAAAGTCATGCTTATATCAGGGGGAACATTTCCAGGATCTCAAATGCAGGACAGGGCTCAAAGAGGGGGATTTTGTACAGATTTGGACTAGCAGCAAGGAATTCTGCCTTCTGTGAAGCATATTTGAAACCTGAGAGAATGCACAATGACTTAATCCGCCTCACACAGCCTATGCTGAACATGATGGATATTGGCAGGAGTGATTTCCACATTGTAAACTCATATTTGAGAAGTTTATCTTTCAAAAATGGATGTAGCTTATCAATTTGCACATTTTTACTATTCCCTTACACAGAGATAGGTGGGCTCTACATCCGAACAGATACTGGAGGTCAATTCAATTTCTGAACCCATGTTGCAACTATTAAGCTTAAACAACCTATGCCATAAGCATCATCTGCAGTGAAATATGTAAAAAAATGACATTTCATGAGTTCTTTTATCAAGGTTAAAAAAAGTCTATAGCTACTTGGTAGGTTATCTTATGCTTAAGCCAAATCTGCTTACAGCTGTCGTTCTTGCCTCTTACCAGTAACTTGCATAAGGACATCCTACTACTTTCAAAAGAAATTTCACAGATGCAGTGAAAAAAACCCCAAAACTTTCCATACCCAGTGTTAATAATACTTATAGATAAGCATTTAAAACTCTAAATCTGTTTTAAACATTCAGGAATGAGCAATAAGTGAAGATTGTTTTGAGCAGCAGAAAAAGTTTTTTAAAAATAAATCTGTCTGTATTAATGAGGCTTAATTAAGCAACTTTCCATTAACAGTGCTGGCTGTAAGTACATACTGAATTATTTACTCATGTGCAGAGCAGTGAGTATCTCCACTTCTCATGTGGAATCTCTAAGAATGTAAGTTAAATGATAGAATGTAAAAATAATCTGCTGTAATAAAGCTTTAAGTATTAATTACACAAGTTCAGATGTTTTGCTAACGTACTTTTTCTTCAGATCTTCAGATACAACACTGAGGAACTCTGCTCGAGTTCCTGTTTCTTCCAGAGTTGTGACTAGTTCCTGTTTCATTCTTTTCTTCTGAGACATCTCAATGTAAACCATTGGTATAATCAATAGAGAGATCATCTGGGAGTGTTCACTGCACATACACCCCTTCTCACCTCACAGTATTTCTGTGTGTGCTGAGAGGCACAGCAGCAATGCTTTTGCCTTCAAAGCTGTTTAGCTTGCAACTGTTCAGCTGGCAACATCTCTACATACCTGAAATGGAGAAGAAAGCAATGGCTACAGCTGTGGTAAGGACAAGGAGAGAATCCCACCAGCTGGCAGAGGCTGATGGTGAGACAACAGTAACATCCAAAAGAAAGGTGAAATATGGCAGCAATGAGGCTTGGCTTTGGGAAGATTGTGGTGTCATTCCAGATGTCCTGTCACTTGGCCAGGATCTCTGTAAGAAACCAATACTCTGCAAATTCACACACCTCCACAGATTTATGGTTTGCTTTCCATTACACATGATCATAGTATTTCAAATATCCACAGAATTAAGAGGAAACAAATATCAATTGTTTCCAAGACAGAACCTGCTTGATGTCATGAAAGTGGCTTCAGGGAGCAATTTCTGGATGTCTGTGGCAAATCTACCCTGGGTTTGAAAACTGGGTTCAATCTAAAGAGCTGATTGAGAGGTTCAGGAGGTGATTAATAATGTTGAGGATGTCATAAAAAACCTGAAGGAAGCAACATCTATCAACAGCTATTAAACACAAAAATACTATGTCTCACTCAAGTAACCCATGAGCTGCTGAGCATAGGACACATGGAGACTACACAGCAGGAAGTACTTTCATGTGTTCAGTGTTTTCCCTTGTTTTTGACCTCTCTCAGCAACAGGACACTACACACTAGATACCCATTTGATAAGAACCAGCTCAACTGTTCTCAACCGCTCTGGACAAAAGTACAGAAAGAAAAACTCCCCACAAATGAAATCCCCATTATGTCAGTTCTAAGCAAAAGAAAAACTTCCCTTCCTTTCCACAACAAAAAGAAGTCCAAGTTGTTTAGTCAACATTGGTTTAAGAAAACCCATTCCTTTCTGTGACAAGGCAGAACATCAAGTTTCTAACAAAGAGAAGAATACAAAAAATATTTTCAGTTTTGATTTCAACCTCCAGAAGCTGGTGTGTGAGATAACCTCCAACTAGCCCCACAACAATCTCCTGAAGAGGGGAAGGACTATTCTCTCCTATGGCAAGGAGAAGTTGAATGTGTCTGCTGATCTTGGAGAGACAGAAAGCAGAATTTGAAAGTGGAAAATTACAAGGGTATTTTGTGCTAATAAGACATCAGCTTCCTGATGAAAATGGGAAAGGATCTTATTAACTGTTCATTCAGTTTAGGTTTTTTCTTTGTTTCAAAGAAGCACTAGACAATGAAAAAGCACTCTAAAGACTGAAAGAGTTTAATCAGAAAAGAACCTAAGATTATCAATTTTGTCTTCCTATTGAAACTGCGTTACCCCTCCACTTGTACTAAACTCTGCTTGAGTGGTAAAACGGAAAGTTTCACAGTGCACCAAGGGATGAACACAGTTTTTTCCATACTAATTACCCCTGAAGCCCAGCAACTGTGGGCTGGTGGCTGCAGAGGCAGCCCTGCAGTGCTGCAGGGTGCCCTTTGGAAAGGGCACCAACAGAAGCAACCAACCCTTGTAACAGTGCTCTTTTAAAGCAAGGTGATGACGAGGAAATTTAAAAGTCAAATGCCCCAAAGAATCAACACCTGCTGTCCTGTCTACAGAGAGATCTCTGACATTGGGTAGTCAGGAGATGACAATTTATGTGATGTCTCTACCATTAATAAAGCCATCAGCATAGATGTCAGAGCTGAAGTCAGCAGTTCCAAAACTAAATCTGTCTCTAAAACCTATGACGAGAAGGAAAAGGGGTCAGAAGCCCAGACAGACCCCAGCTGCAGGTTGTGGTCACTTGCCAATGTTGAACTAAAGCAATCTGCTCTCACACCAGGGCTCTCCGAGGGCTGAATGGCATTTGGAGGTGAGGGGAAGGCAGTCCTTGGGAAGACAATGAATCATATCTGCTCCCTAAAGAGATGCAGAGGGACGGCAGAAGTGGAAAAGGGATTTCTTCAGTCTTTATTCTTGCACTGTGCAGGCCAGACACAACTGCAGCCCAAGGGGTTCCCTTGAGGGTTAGGACTGCACATCTTACCCCTCCCTGGAACAAGAGCATCTCTGCAAAGAGTAGGAGAAGAAAAGCAGGAATAATTAAACCCCAGCCCTAACCCCTACATACTGCTTCATCCAATAAACAGGATTTTTGCAAGTGCTTTGCAATCCTCCCTGCAAGATTCCTTGCTGGTATCAGTAGGGGAATGCAATTTTACATACCATGAAAACATGGTATTTATACCTGCATGCAACAAATAACAACAACAAGAAGATGCACAACTGATATTAATGGCAGATAAGCCTGAAGCCTGGATGAAAAGCCTCAAGAGAACTGTCTTCAAACACTACTGTCCTACGTTCAAATTCACTGCTGAACCCACCATTCATTTTCCCCTCTCTAATTTCATGTCGCATTGTCACTGCGCCTTCTCCTGCCTTGCCCCCCAGCAGCGTCCTGCACAGGAACACCTGTGTCTGTTAGCACAAGGGCATCCATCAGGCAGGCTCTGTAACTGCACTTCCTAATGCTTCTTTTGACCCAACAGGCTGGGACTGACCATGTGATATTTCATGTGTGGTGTCACTGAGATCAAACCTGAAATAGAAAAATGGAAGAAAGCCTTGGCACACTGGATATCACACGGATGTGAACTGAAGGTCAGCTCCAGACTCAGTGTGCTGTGATACCAAACCTCAGGCAGTGTGGTGGTGTTCTTGCTCTTCTCTCTGCTGTGTATATACACCACTGAAATGACGGGAGACTGACTACTTGGACAGCTTTTAGCAGCCTGGGACTGAACATGATTCTGATATTAATTCACCAGGTATTTTTCCTAGTCCATCTCTGTCAGGTAGGCACAGCAACAACATTCCCTCTGTTCATTCCAGGAATGAATTCTTCCCTTCACCTATACTGAGGAAAAGCATGAATGCACTTACGCTTATTCTGAACACAGTTTAATGCTCTACACAAGGATATGGTCAGTTCACACATCAATTAACCCTGCAGTTTTACAGCAACAAACAGGCAGATCTATAGACTTTTTAATTGCCCTTGGTATGGAGGACATCTCCAAAAAAAAAGTAGGGTCAGTGTACCACTGCACTGCAGCGATCCATCCGAGAGGCTACTGTAGGCAGGAACAATCTGTAACAGATGTTCTGATATGTATCAGAAGCCAAATTCACCCTCATTTACCTACAACTTCCACAAGGCAGAGAGGCACCAAAGCAAAACTCTACCCTTCAAGTCTTGGGTGGTCCATTCCTCAAGTCTTGATGAGTTGTGGGTCTGAGCTGGCTAAAAATACCCAGTGAGGCAGGAAACTGTTCTTTCAAGAGCTGATAAAAAGTTATCCTAAGGACGCACTGCTTCCAAACAAATGCATAACACCCCTTTGAAACAGAAATAGGGCAGGATACCTCTCACAGAAATGAAAAGACACATGGCATAGGACCTCAAAATTCCCTGTATTCAGACAGGTTCCTTTCAAAGTTTTATTCAACATCATAAAAATATCCATGCATACCAATTCTAGCATGTCCGTTCCCACTGAAGGATGTCCAAGCTTCACAGCCAAATTCTCATATAAGGCTGAGTTTTCTCTCTTTGTCCTTAGTAATGTTTTGATTCTCAAAGAATCCTCAAAGCAGCATGAAGGAGAGGAGACACCGGGTATTTAGCGAAGCTATCATGTCTGTCAGTAGCACAAAAGCTACCCTGCCCCAAATAGTATCAGTCAGGGGTTTGTACCTCTCTTCCTACCACACGGTCTTAGAGGCATCAGTTAACCAGTCCTACACCATCCTCTCAGTTTTCATGGTCTCTGACTTTGATGAGCTAATACTTGATTCTTTAGAGATGTGTGCTTTGAACATATCTGGGAGCTGACCATCAAAATACTCAATATATATAAGAAAATTGTATCTACATGAAGAAAAGGAAGTAACTTCTACAAATAAGCTACTCTCCTGAAATTTTGGTCTTTCCGCTACAGAACTGGAGGCTGAAAAACAGGTACCAGATATCAAAAACTGACAGACACAAAGTAACCTCGTCAAAAGAGAGTGAGCTGCAACTTCACACTAAGGCCTTTACTAGTGCAAGTGGCAATTTTATCTGAAACTGTAAACTACTATAAAAAGAAAAATCAAAGTCAGGATTTACTAATAGCCTTTCTGGTATTTCATGCAACAAGAAAATGTGCTGAACCTACATATCCAGGAAAGCTGTATTTAGTAGAGTGTGGTTTCAGATTGCTTACAAAGTGGCCCGAAATAGCTGAATGGACCTGGAGTCAGGGGCTGTAGGGAAAAACAAAGTGAGTGAAAAAAATACTGCCCAGTCTGTGCAGTGGTAAAAATGGTAAAAATGCTTCTTCAAGATGAAGTTATGAAAAACTCTTGCCCTGTGCAGCATGTCAGTAAATGTTTCTGGGATCATAAGCTTTTCACAATGAATTTCCATTATCACATGGTAGGCACAGCTAAATCCAGGGCACATCACTCATTTGCCTCACTAGAGGACATGAACTGCTTAGTCTTTCAAGAAGCCTTCCTGGTGACACTCCCTGTCTATTTTGTGCTTTGAAGGCTTCATCTCACAACTCAGAAGGTAATGTATTCCTATTTTAGCAAGGACAAGCTGGAGATTCATGAGAAAACCTGCTCCTACCTCAAAGATCCCCAAACAAAGGATGGCCTCCAGCCCCAGAAGAACACTTCCAATACAGGATGCCCCACAACCATCCATGTCACCAAATCAAACAACGTGGAGGGATCTTTCAGGTGCCACAACGTAGATCGTGGCACAAAACAACTCTGACAACAAGATGTGGCTCATCGTCAGGCTGGAGAAAAGGCTGAAGATGAGCAGCAGTTGTGGCCACAAACGGCCAGAAATCCACCAAGCCAAGGTGGAGGTGTGAGGCCAAAGCCAGTGGTGTTTATATCCTTGGATAAGGTGTTACTTGCTATGCTGCTTGGAGGTACTGTGAGCCCACACGTGTAGGCTTTGTTGAAGTTCCATCTGGATTAATTGGATAGCTGCCCTCAGTACTCAGTCCCAGGAAAAAAACCCCACAGAAAAAATCAGGGTTACATGGTAAAAATGCTTCTTCAAGATCAAGTTATGAAAAATAAGAATGGCTTAAATGAATTTCTGAATTAGAAGTAATCAGTTTGGTGGTGTAATAGAAAAGCTCTTTTGATCTGTTTGGCTTTTTTGTTTCTTGGTTTTTTTTTTTTTTTAATCTGAACCATCCATCCCTCTAAAGCTCTGTACAATTCCTGCATTATCTCAGTAGGCACTGCTGATTCAAAGCAAGGATTAGTAACAAATCTGTGCCACCCCAGAGCCATTAAAACAGCAAGCTGGTGGATGGGAAAAGGGCATATGCATCAGGATGACCTTTCCTACAGATATTCGTGTTTGATTACCAGTATCTTTTCTGGTTATACAGATCCACCAGTATACTGTAACACCCCAGCTCTTCCTGAATTGTGGAGACAAGATAGTCTTTACCACCACAGCAGTGCTGCTTACCATGAAAAACCACCAAAACAATTTTATTCTTCGGAGTGATGAAGATACTTTAATAAACCCTATTAAACCCAAGCATCAGTACCAACCCCAGCATTAAACTGTTGAATAGAGCAGTTTTCCTATGGGAAATTTATGACCTGAGGAAATATTCTAGCCTTGTTATTTTTATAGCATCCATTCATTTTTTAATGGAGGAGGGAGCTACCCAAGAATTACAATGGCATTCCAAGTGTCCTCTAGTTTAAAGAAGAAAAGTAACCTGCATTGGAATAGCGTGCCACGGCTCCCAAAACATGAGATGACACCTGGGTGCAACTGCTGTTGCCAAAGCACATTCATTTAGCCAGCCACCATTCTCCTCAATAGACATCCTGCCCATTTTGGTTATAAAACAAAACCATCCTGACCTTTTTTATCTCACTCCTCTGCTCAGTAACATTGATGCCCATTGTCAAAGTGTACAGGCAGAGGTCCTCAAGCCCTTTGCATGTGCCACAGGCCTTGTTCCCTGAGCTCTCACTGCTCTGTCACCTCAGCTCTGCCCCTCTCTCCCAATGCTGGCTGCCTTTCCCAAGGCTTCCAAGTGAACATCCTGCAAACTCAGTACCCAAGACAAGAAGCAGCAG
>VYXC01005348.1:1315416-1327639 GCA_013397175.1 Platysteira castanea
AAAAGCTCTTTTGATCTGTTTGGCTTTTTTGTTTCTTGGTTTTTTTTTTTTTTAATCTGAACCATCCATCCCTCTAAAGCTCTGTACAATTCCTGCATTATCTCAGTAGGCACTGCTGATTCAAAGCAAGGATTAGTAACAAATCTGTGCCACCCCAGAGCCATTAAAACAGCAAGCTGGTGGATGGGAAAAGGGCATATGCATCAGGATGACCTTTCCTACAGATATTCGTGTTTGATTACCAGTATCTTTTCTGGTTATACAGATCCACCAGTATACTGTAACACCCCAGCTCTTCCTGAATTGTGGAGACAAAAATAAGACAGTCTTTACCACCACAGCCGTGCTGCTTACCGTGAAAAACCACCAGAACGATTTTATTCTTCTGAGTGATGAAGATACTTTAATAAACCCTATTAAACCCAAGCATCAGTACCAATCCCAGCATTAAACTGTTGAGTAGAGCAGTTTTCCTATGGGAAATTTATGACCTGAGGAAATATTCTAGCCTTGTTATTTTTATAGCATCCATTCATTTTTTAATGGAGGAGGGAGCTACCCAAGAATTACAATGGCATTCCAAGTGTCCTCTAGTTTAAAGAAGAAAAGTAACCTGCATTGGAATAGCGTGCCACGGCTCCCAAAACATGAGATGACACCTGGGTGCAACTGCTGTTGCCAAAGCACATTCATTTAGCCAGCCACCATTCTCCTCAATAGACATCCTGCCCATTTTGGTTGTAAAACAAAACCATCCTGACCTTTTTTATCTCACTCCTCTGCTCAGTAACATTGATACCCATTGTCAAAGTGTACAGGCAGAGGTCCTCAAGCCCTTTGCATGTGCCACAGGCCTTGTTCCCTGAGCTCTCACTGCTCTGTCACCTCAGCTCTGCCCCTCTCTCCCAATGCTGGCTGCCTTTCCCAAGGCTTCCAAGTGAACATCCTGCAAACTCAGTACCCAAGACAAGAAGCAGCAGTAGTTCATGAGCTGTTTACCAGTGACTTATTACCAAGTGCAGCATGACCTGAGAGGGGGAAAAAAATTACCCATTATTTTTGTTCCTCTAATTTAGAAAATGAGGGCACAATTTCCTCCAGAAAGCAGATGCCACAGAATTATTAGTGGGTGTTTCCTGGTATTTTGTTCACAGTTTAAACATTCAAATTGCAGTTGCAATAAGAGTTTGTTGAATGTTTAGCACAGTTAAGCTCTACTTTTATCTAGAGAAGTATCATTTCAGATGTCACAGTTCACCAACAAATTCTGAGTACCATGTTTGCGCAGAGTGGCATTTCTCCTAGGATCTACAACTCCAGAGCTACACTGAAACATAATTTAAAATATAACACATCACTGCAGCTCCTCTGCATCTTCCATTTGCAAACAAATGGGTGCTAAACTCTATCATATCCCAGCACTGCTCTCTTCTTAGCTTCCCTTCCTTCTCACCTCAACTTCCCTTCCTCCTCATCCTGACCCCTGAATTCAGAGACACAAATCTACAGAAAGCGTGCCAAGACACTTTCTGAAGAGATGTAAAAAGGAGAACAGTGTCATGTATATTCCTCACCCAAAATAAGCCTATGTGCCTTTTATACAGTCCATATGCTTATTTTCTTGACAATTTTTGAAACTCCCATACTGATATCAGACATGAACATGCCATAATATTCCTTCCTCAGTTTCAGGGTTTTTTCCCCAGAGGATTTTGCTCCCCTGAACATTTGCAGAACATCTCCAGCCTCTCCCAAGTTCAGCAGTGGCTGTGTTGGCACTGTGCAAACACAGCTCACAACACCACTGAGCTGTTTTTAGCTCCCATGCTGCCTGAGGCTGAGCATCTTCCCCCTCATCACATCCCATTTAGTGATGAGCCATCCATCCTCATGCTTTTGAATGCTACACTCTCTCTTAGGAGATGGAGCCTTAAAAAGACATGCTCCATCGAAAGAGCATGTCTCCATGTGTTCTGCTGTCAAGGCCTTTGCCCCAAAATCAGAACGAGGTCTTATCCTGCACCTCTTTTGTTCAGTTGTATAAATAGACTGGCCTGCTGTCTTGCTGGAGCAGTTCAGACCGGCACAAGAGGAGTGAAGCCAGATCCCCCTGCCAGCTCCTGGTAAGACATCTGAACAAATATCCCCATTTTGGGAACAGCCTAACTTCAAATGGTAATTACGTCTCACCTTTGAGGGGCTCCTGCTTTTCTAAGCCTGAAGGCTGGACTGCCTCCCCTGCCACAGACACAACCAAGGGATCCACTGCCATCCGTACATCAAATGTGGCTCCTGTCAGAGGGCAGCTCGGGCTGTCAGCCTAGCTTCTCTTCCTCCATGAAATACTGATGCTGGAAAGTCTCAACAGGGAAACTGGGATTACAGGACACATCCTTCGCCCCAGAGACAGCACTGTCAGCTGTTATCTCTGCTCTCCAGTTCTCAACCAGGAATAGAGCAGTAACAAATGCACTCAATCCTACCCTGAAAGGCAGCCATACTGAAAGGTCTGGGCTGGAAACCCCAGCTTTTTGGTGGCTTTAATCAAACAGAACAGCACTGGGAAGAGAGGGGACAGTAGTAGTGAGGAAGTGTTGAGCCATTCAAATTTAAATTGACTTTTTTTTATTTTGCTTTGATTTACCTCTAATCATACATTCGTTTTCCTAAATTCTGAAAAGGTACAGAAATGATGCCAAGATACAGATTAAAAAATGTAAATTACCCTTCCCTCTCAAAATGCATGCCTAGAAAAATTGCATAGTTAAAATATTTATAGTAAGGTCTAATCAAGCCATTAAGCCATAAAAAGCTTAATTTTAAAAAGAAGTGGATCTCTAAATCTCATCTTTCTGTTCTTCCAGAGTATTTATTTAATTTTAGGCAATCGAACTTCAGGTTCTAGGTTTTACAAAAATCTAAAGAACAGGCAACTTTTAAAATCATTAAGGTGTGAAGTTTTAACTGACTTTTTTCATTGTCAGAATGATGAGGTGGATATCACTCCATGTGGATGTGCAAAATTGATCAGTTGGATAAATTTGTTCAGCTTTCTTCTACGCTCTCTGGACTATCAACTGCTACTAAAGAGACCTCCAGTTTTGTTAGTTCTCCCTTTGTATGACAAAATTTAACTCTCTACAAGGGCTGGATTGTTAACCAGTCACTTAATTAACACAGTGAATATACAGATGAATGTCTTACTACATCCTTTCAACATAACTAAGCTTCTGTAACAACATTCAGTTTCCATGCTAAGTTGTGTGAATTATTATAGTTGACTCAAAACAAGAAATTGTCTCTCCTTAAATGGGATTATAGCAAGTAGGTTTCCATTTCGAATTATTTTGATACTCAGTGAAGCTAAATGAATTAGTATCATGACCTAATTTTCTTTTTTTTTTTTTTTTTTTTTTTTTTTTTTTTTTTTTTGTTTCAAAACTTGCTAGAAGAGAAACAATACACTGAATCTCTTGGGAAATCTGTTTTGAGAAACACACCATCCCATTTATTCTGTTTTACTTTGGAGTGCTGCTTCCAGCTACCTGTAAGTAATGAGAGTCCGGAAGGAGAGAAACAGAATAAAAGTGAGTTACTCATTAATAAAAGGAACTGTGTGGACAGCATGTACTCTTTCTTCAAACTGTAAATAATAAAACTACCAATTCAGAACAGAAAAAGCCAGTCCTGCCTTTTCAGTGATCCTTTTTCCTAAAAGCATCATGCCTTATGATGAACAACATCTATGTTCAAGTGGACACCTTCCAATCACATCAGTAATAGGTTGCTCCCATTAGGAATTGGCTGAGAATTATTTTTGTTCAATTTAATTCCTTCCACTGTTCTAGCTTTCCCAGCAAACAAATGCAAGTTCAATGGGAAAGAAAACAAATATTCCTCCAACACTCACACACTCATCCTTTTAAGCTTTTTTAAGCTCTCTGAGGTAAACAGCAAGCACTTTTAGTGACAGTTTCTGAGTAATGAGGGGAAGAGCAGGGAAGTGGTTGAAAGCACCACTGGCTTCTTAATGCCAACTCTTTTATGTTACTCAGGGAACATATGTTCAATGACTGCTTATGAAACAGTTTTGACAACATGGAGTGGAGCTTTTTGCTAGATGTTTGCTTAAATGAGACCCTATCTATTGTAGAAGCAATTGCTTATAGTTTACTTTTTTGGGGTGGTTCTTCAGTATTTTTTTGTTAAACAGAAGCAACTCACAGTCTTAATAACAGACTAGTCAGTGGCTTTCTTCTCTGGAGACTTCGTTACCAAGAGGTTTCACTGCAATCCAGCTCTTCTGAGAAGACATTTAGAGAAAATATCAGAAGGGTGGTACAACAGAATTTCTAATACCTGACCTTTCCAAGAAGAAAAACAAGTGAGACACATTAGAAGAACCCCATACCCACTTAGGGACCTTTCTTTTAAACATCGAAATCACACCATTGCACATGATGCCTACTTCCAAGAAAGCAATAGGCTCAGTGTCTCATTTTTGAACACAGAACATAACTATCACATTAAAGCTTTAGCAAAACATGTTTACAGAAGTCCCCGCATTTTTATTATACTGTATTGTGCCTTGGAGAAAGGTTTTCTCAAGTGAACAAAAGCTGCAGCAGACTGAATTAGACTTGAAGCCTGAAACAGATCACATGCAGTACATTTAGAAATTGTTTTACAGCATTGAATTTAACCATATCTAAGGCAGACTGTATTAGCAAGATATTTTAAGGCAGGGACTGCAAACCACTATGCTGCTGTTAGCAACTACTTGTTATTTCTTAGTAAAGGTACTGTCAACTGGCCTTTCAGTCTGTTAAATAAGAGTCCTCTTCCCTGTTATATTTTTCAAGCATTACTTCACAGGACTTCACAGCAGCTTTCCAGAGGCTCAGCTTTGAGCTTGGAATGACAGGGTCATGGGACAGCTCAGGCTGGACGGGGCTCAGGATGTCCCTGGTCCAGCTCAGCACTAAGGTCAGATGAGGCAGATCAGGGCTGAGCTCCCTTGGGGCTGGAACACCCCAGAGCAGAGCTGGCACAAACACCGTGGTCAGCCCACACCTCTGCCTCCCTGGATTCTTTTCCTTGTGCACCATCTGAACCTCTCTGGCTTGGTTCACCTGATGCCCCCTGCATATTTGGCTCTCTCTTTTTGACCACCTCCCTCTCCATGGTACCAGGAGCTGCTGACAACACCTCCAGAGCCATCTTGTCCCAGACGGAGTCAGCCAGTCCCTCAGCCTTTCCTCATGCAGCAACTGCTCCAGCCATAACCATCATACTTCTGATATTCTGGAAAATGGCTCCTTCCATGGAGAAGAGTGCATCCTATTTTGCAAGGAAATGAGAAAGGTGAACTACACTGATAAAAGTCACAGCATCATCTGATTCCCTGTGTCCAGGGAACTGCAGTCCTGTGTCCAAGCCCGGCTCTGCTACAGGCAGGGTTACAGCTAAATCAGTGCCTCATCTTCCCATTACAACTTGTCTCTGTAGGAGCAGCCCATCCATGCTCTGGAAGAAATGGCAACACAATTTCAGACCTCTGCCCTGCTCCTCAGTTCCAGGGTGACTTTCCTTTTTTCAGAGCAGTTTATAAAGTCAGTCCTCAAAATTTCTTTTCACACAAACAGCAGAAAAACTTCACCACTCCCACTGTATTGTGGATTTAAATCAAAATGAAGCGCCATATGATTGCTTAACATTTTGTTGTGTTATCTGCCAAAGCCAACAATGCTGCTCACAACTGGCTAAGCCCTGAGAAATATGTATATTTCAGGTATTAGGCAAACCATATCCTTCTACTTGGTACCATGGGGGAAATTCTAGTTCAAACACTATTTTCAGAGCTGCTTGTCCACTCAGAGACAGAATTTCTAGACATCATCTTCCCATCTTCTGCTTCCTTTAGTCCTCTTACCCAACCAAACCTCATCCACAATAGATGGAAGAGACAGATAAAGGTCTCCACATATATACTTCCATGACAAATCTTACCAACACTAATGGAGACTCCCTTAATTAAGGACTGTAAAATCAACCTGTGTAGATAGAAATAGCTTATGAACAAAGCATACCATGTATTACCCAGGAATTAAAGCTATTTTGGATGAGGCAGAAGAAGGGCACAGAATCATCTCAATGACAATCTCTTTGTCATCACTCAGTGAAATACCACAGAGCACTTTCATCAGTTAGTATGAAATATTCAAGAGCTGCCAATGCTTCCGCATCTGTCTGAGCAAGACCGAAGTACCTTGTAATGAAGAAGATATAAAATATCGATGGGTCAGGTGCTCAGCTAAAGGATACAAATGACACAAGATTCCAAACTAAGCAAAACAGAACTTGAAAGGGATGTTGAGCCTGAGCAAAGGGCAGTACTTTATACAGACAGGACACCAAGTTGTATGGTGTTGAATGCTGCACATCTTCCCAAGGCATTTCAACAACTCCAAAGCGGCATTACTAATCACAGTTCCAGGTTACTCAGGAGCCTATGAAAAAACTTCTGTATTTCCAACAGAATGTTGCAAACTGGTTGCAAAGGTAATTGAAAAAGGCTAAAATAAAAGTCTACCCATTTGTCCATGGGGGCTGGAAAGCAGTATAAATTATTCCCTCTGCTCTGCCTCAGCAGGTGTTCAGATCTGCAGGCATAAACGTCACTGTAATATAAACCCAGTTCACCTTCCTCTGTTGGATGGAATATGTGCACAGGATCAGGAAAGCCAACAGAGATAGCTTTGCTATCATTGTGTATGTAGCAAATACTACTTAATCTGTAGATTAAAATAAGAAGAAGCAAAAAGAAAAAACCACGTGCTCCCTGATTTGCAATTGTTTCTTTGGGATCTTCCTAGGGACAAAGAAAATGGAAGATTTTAAATTCAGAGCTGCATCTTTGCAGCACAGCCCAACACAGAACCTCCCCTACCTCTGGGTTCTGCACGGAAAGATGTATGCCACATACCAAAGCAAAGACATGCAGAAAAGCTTCTGCTGCATATATTCAGTGCTTTCTGTGCTCTGGGAAGTCAGCTGAAATCCTCCTGTCCAGATGCCTCGGCTGGGCTGCACCTAGCCAGAGCTCCACACCCAAAGGCTGCTCAAGGTACATCTCCTCATGTACAGTGCAAACCCGACCCTGGTAAAATCATCACCTCCTTTCACTGACAGTGGTTTTTAGGCTGTAGTCAGATGAGCTGCCTTCGCCACAGCTGAACCATGTGAAGGACTCCTGCTCTCTGCCCACCCCAGCCCACCTGCTCTGGGTAGAGGCCACACTCTCTCTGCGAGGATGTCACTGCCTTTCTCTGCCCTGTCAAGGTAAGGGCACAAGTTTGCACACCCTACCCAATCTTTCACCTCAGCACAAGTTAAACACTTCCACTGGCAGGGTTTTAAGATCCAACCCTTGAATGCATTTGAACTGAGGCAGACTGGGTAGCACCTACGTATGATGATACATCCCACATTTCTGGGAGCGATGCAGCCACTGGTGAGGGGTGGGGGGTGAGAAACTGCTGTGGGAGCTGTCTCTGACAGCAGCTGGGAGGCACCCAGCCCAGGGTGCAGGGCGGCAGCCACCCGGAGCACAGGGAGAGCTGTGTGGGGCTGCCAGGAGGCCAGGTCCCTGTGGCAGGGAGGGATGTTTGTCTCCATCCAAGTGCAAGAGGATGAGGCAGGGCAAGACGCTACAGAAGCATTTGTGCTTGTTCCCAAAAAAAGGTGTCAACTGTGCACCTCATCCTTCCTCTTGCTAAGACAGAACAAGAGAATAAAGTCAAATGTAATGGCTATACAAGCATGGTGATGCTCTGTCTTTAGTGGGGAATGAAGGCTTTAATGTATATAAATGATTGTAAAAGATGTAGAGCAGAGCTTTGTGCAATGTGAATGCTGAAAAATATTTCCAGACAAATCAACATTATCCAGTGAGCACTTTACTAAATTAATTTCATTTATACATGTACATTCATGCCCAGAGAGCAAGACCAGTTGATATGATTTCTACAACAGAAAAAAAGCTAGCAAATCAACTTAATAAACTATTAAATCTTTCTAAAGAAAAAAAAATGTTTTAAAAAATCAACCAAACTCAACCACCCCAAAAAGCCTACCCACAGTAATTTTGTAGGGAGATTCTGAAAGAGAAAAGACAGACAAGTATTGTGATGCTGTAAATGTTGGCAAGACAAGGAAGGAGAAAACAGGCAATTACCCGTGAACACAGCTCTTAACTTCAGTTGTGTAACAGAGCAAATAATCAGAACAATAACCACCACTTAAAAGTCAATAAAAGCAACATGTATTCATAAAGGTCTTGCTAGATAAACTCACAACACCTTTTCATATTTCTCCTCCATTATCCTTCTCATGACGTGGGGAGAGTGTTACAGCATCCTGCTGTGCAGAGAAAGCAGGAGAGGATGTTCAGATGTAGCCTTAACCAGAAGAAACAGCAGTGGCAGTAGGAAGCAAATTAAAGTCTAATAAAAAACTTGTAAGCAATTGAGAGAAACTGATTGTTGAAGAAGCTAGGTTTTATTGTGACCACAGTAATTGAGAGTCAAGATAACAAGGAAAATTACTGCACCATTGGCTATCAACCCTGTCTCAAGAAGTATAAAATTATGGGCTAGGAAAGCAACACGTCAGCTTACGAAGTGGAGGAATGACAGTGGCTGTATTCATAGCTCATTATCAGAAGCATCTCAGTTCTACTGAGCTTATTTTGAGACGACTATGGAGAAGAAAAGGCACAATCAAAACTTCCACAACTGTGCAGGCCCAAGGAGCAAAGAAATTGAAAAACATAATCACCGAGCCTCAAGCAGCAGAAGTTATAAAGGTCAGCATCCTATGAAACACCTGCACAAATTTTCTGATGTCTATTAAGTTGAATGCTTGCTACAGCTCTTCCTTCAGTGGGGGCATTAACTGCCTCTCTCTCCTCTCCCTGGTCACCAGAAGTCTTAAGCTTTGTAAGATTTCATCATTTTGAAATCTCTACTCTTCTATTTATATTGGCAGAAATTAATCTCCAAGGGTAAAAAATTACACCAAGGCAATGAGGGGAGCTATCAGTCAGACAGCATTATTATTATTTTAGCTTCGTCTCCTTAGGAAACCAGGATGAAATTAATATAGTCAGGGCAGAAGGGAAGAAATAACAAACATAAATCTAAAATGGGAAAAACTTCTAAAACCAGAATTTTTAAGTCAAGTACAGAAGACATTATTTCACGTGAGGAAAGCCAGATTTGGGAGCTTTTCACAAACAGATCACCATTTCTGACTTTCTAGGATTTCTGCTAAGCCATACTCTTAGGCTGCAACGAAAATCTGGATGATCCCCTTGTAAAAACGCAAACGCCCGAATCTTAATCCATTCTAACACAGATGTTTGACTGTCTAAATACTTCTACCAGACAAGATCACTTGGATTTACTTCTGTAATTCTCCCCTTTCGGTGCTGGAGGTGATTCCATGGGTGAGTGGCCAGTCTGGATGCCACAGAGTGCAAAAAATCAATCCGAAATCCTGAACTGTTCCACTGCTCACAAAACTATTTGAGAGAATAAGGTGCACCCTAGGGAGATGCTGCAGTGCGTGGGGGCTCTTTGGACATCAAGAAGTGGAGAGAATACACCAATTTCCCTCATCTTCCTCTCCAAGCCAGTCAAGAGGAAGCCACACCCAGAGGACTGAGTGTGGTCCTGGGGCATCTTCATCAGGAGGAGAAATCAATGAAGTCCAGCAAAAAGCCCAGCACGGGTTCAGGGAACATGAGATCTTGAACTGGTGGAGAAAACTACACAAAGGATTCCTCACAGATTTTCCACCCCAGGTTTTAGAAACTGAAGGAAGCGGTCACATTCTGAAAGGCTCATTAAAAACCCCCATCAGTAAGCTAACAGAAAATATTATTTGTAACAGGATAGTCAATGAATGGACACAAGGGAAGAGTTTTGAACTTTCAGACAGATTAACAACATGACCTGACTGAGTTTCTATCTCTCTGCATTTCATTATTTTCATCAATATTTTTTAAATTTGTCATGATTTTGAAGTCCATGTATATTTTTATAGCATACTGATGTATGTTATGCTGTTTAGCCTTAATTTGTAACTGTCATGACACATATAATTAAAAAAAAAAAAAGGGAAATAAGAGACTGGTCTCTGTTCCAACAGGGTGTATTACAAAACCAAGCTACAGAACTAAACCTTCACTCTAAAAGTACAGTAAAACATGTGTTTTTAGAATTTATGTGGGTATTTATAGTTAAGTTTCAAATTATCTTAATTATATATGTAAGTATTTGCTATCAACCACAATGTAATATTTCAAAACCATCATTGCATGAATATTCAATTTCAAAACTTCAAAGACAATATTATAAATTGAAACAAAAAATTCAATAACTCAGACCATTCTCATCCCTGTGACTTCCTCAGTAAGAAAAGGTAAACTAAGTGTCATTGTCTTCCCTTCAGCTGTTTTCAAGGTCTCTGTTTTCATCAAGTTTTTCCATCAAAAACTGGGTTTTTTTTTTCCTAGATACTGTGGCCAGTCAATGTGCCCTATATATTTTCACATTAACCAATCCTAACCACAATGCACCCAAAGGTAGACAGTAATCTTATCTATTGCTTCAGGAATTTTTAATACTCTTTTACTTCTCTGTTTGCTAAAAGCACTTGCCTGCTCTGCAGAGTCCACAAATAACTTCAACAAATGCTGAGAAGCATCATTTATAACTGGATTAAGAAACAATTCTCTTACTGCCAACATTCTGTGGCAATCAGAAAGAAAAAAAATTCCTGCCTCACGCGTGATCTAAGTACAAGGACATTCCTTGCAAACACAGAAAGCTGAAAGTCAGTGATGTATTTTACTGATTTTCTAGGAATATATTTTACATCCACAAACTGCATGTTAGTTGTTCATTATCTTGTCCGTACAACTTAAATTACGGACTTTATGCACAACAGTTAAATTTCAAATATGTGTTGTAATATACCTAAGCAGTAAATTACTCTCTAGCCTTCGTGTTGTCCCCACTGATTAATATTACCGTATAAACATAATTTCAGGAAGGAGACCTGGTTAAAAATCGCACCTGGCGCACTTCTGATTGCTTTTCTGCCGGAGAAAAAGTAATTTCAGTTTCCTTCCCGACGAGAGGCAGCCTATGTATGACACCGATTAGCGGCTTCCTCTAAAGGTTAATACCTGGGGCTAAGAAACATTAAACCTGGTCAGTCCGGAAGCATCCAGGGCAGGGAGGCACAGGCAGATCATCCGTGACCTATCCCGAAGAACGCCTGGGACACGGCGGTCGGGCACGGGACACCCCGTCCCCAGACCACCCTCCACAGCAGCTTCACCGCTCCTCGCCCGGAGCTGCCGGGCCGCCCGCAGCTGCTCCAAACTTCTCCCCGTTCCCTTCGATGCCCCAAGGAGTACCTGGGGCCGGGGTGGCTGGGCCGGCAGGGACGCGCACGGTACCTGGGCACTCCGCGTCGCCGGGAACGCTCCGGTTTGCGGAGCAGGGCGGCCCCCNAGGTGGCGGCCGTGGGGCACCATTCCCCAAAATACCGAGGGCGGGGTGGCTCAGGTGCCGTTGCCGCCGGGAGAGGGGACATGGCTGGGATCCCCCTCCCCTCCAGCAAGCGCGGAGGGACGCACCTGCCGAGGGTCCCTGTCCCCCGTGGCCCTCACAGCGCACCGAGCCGTCCCGCTGCAAACTGATGTCGGGGGGAAGAGCAGGTCCCGGTGCCCTAAAAACAATAGGGGGAAACAGCTCTTACCTGGAGCCTTGCTGACTTTACTCCTTTTTCTTTCCCCTTTTTTTTGGCTGCAGTCCCTCAATCTGCACCAGCAAAAAGACACAGGACATCCTCCCACTCCTGCCCGACGCAAGCAGCGAGCGTGTGACAAAAAGTTGGCACCTGGATGCAGCCATATGTGACCCTTTTTGGCTCCGAGCCTTGTTACGTCGCNGTTTGCGGAGCGGGCCGGCCCCCGCCCCGCTCCTGCGGGATGTTCCCTGCCGGCAGCCGGCTCGGGCGGCTGATCCAGCCCCGGCAGCCACGGCCCGGAACGGGACCCGCGCCTCTGTCCCCAGCCCGGCCCCGGCTTCCCCCGCCCGCCGCCGCCGCCCTCACCCGGCGCCGGAGGTCGCTGCCCTCGGATCGCGCT
>VYXC01005348.1:1327650-1382223 GCA_013397175.1 Platysteira castanea
AAGCGCGGAGGGACGCACCTGCCCAGGGTCCCTGTCCCCCGTGGCCCTCACAGCGCACTGAGCCGTCCCGCTGCAAACTGATGTCGGGGGGAAGAGCAGGTCCCGGTGCCCTAAAAACAATAGGGGGAAACAGCTCTTACCTGGAGCCTTGCTGACTTTACTCCTTTTTCTTTCCCCTTTTTTTTGGCTGCAGTCCCTCAATCTGCACCAGCAAAAAGACACAGGACATCCTCCCACTCCTGCCCGACGCAAGCAGCGAGCGTGTGACAAAAAGTTGGCACCTGGATGCAGCCATATGTGACCCTTTTTGGCTCCGAGCCTTGTTACGTCGCACAGGGAGAGGCCGTGGTGCAGCTGCACGCCTCTGTCAAGGCTGCTGGCCTCTGGGACATGCCTTCATGCAGGAGTTTGGAAAAATCCAGCCTTGGCCTCAAATCAGCAGTCTTTGTCGTTTTCCGCTTAAAATGGTGTCCTGCAAAGAATAATGCAAGTTCTCTACCTTAATGACTGTGTTTCAGTGGAAACACAAAATTAACATCTTCAGGCATATTCTACCACATTATACCAAACTGGCTTTGAAAGCTTATTAAAAGATCTAGACATTTTAAGCATTGATTTTTAGCATAGATTTGTTGGTTTGTTTTTTTTTCTTTTTTTATTGTACCAAAAGGACTCTAGACAATCTTTTTTGAAATCACTTTAAACCATTTTGAAAACCACACTACAATCTATATACATATGTATGAGACTTCATCCAGCTATTTCCCTAGATCCAGTCAGAGCCAAATGAAAAGGGAATCTGCACAGAGGTTTTCCACTTATGCTCAGAAACTTTCTATTTATATTCTGAGAACTAGACAAATGCAGACAAAGGTGGGTATCTTACCTGTGTTTTTCAGTGCTTACACTACAAACCATGTCAATTTTTTAATCATATTTATTTATGATAACAAATAAAGAGAAAGAGAGGATTAGAATTTTATTCCATTTTGAAAATAAGGTTGGCTTTCATGAACCTAAAATCCCTTGGTTTTACTTGTTACATTTTTCTGGCATGACCTAGAATACTTAGGATCTATTTTTAACATTATTTAAGCCATGTTGTTAGAGTAATCCTATTTACAATGGGAACTTTAAACACCCAATAACTCAGGTGATGGCTTAGAATTGTTTGATTATCTTGCGTTTTTATTAGATCTTTCCAAATGTCCTCTTAAAGTACAAGAGCTGTAGTTTGGAGTCCTGCCAATACTCCCTCTAAAATATTTTTCTTAGAATATAATTTACTGTATCTCCTTTAATGATTAGTCTCTTTGTAATTTATTTCATTATTTGGGCAGATGGCTTGATTTCTCAAAAAATCCTCTTGTGACTACTATTTTTAGCTTAATGACAAAAATAATTGGTAGGTGTCTTTCCTTTTCCGGGTTATACGGAAGGTTTATTCAGCAGGATGAACCCGCAGTTATTCTCTCACAAAGCTAGTATTTGTACTATAGACTTACATTCAGCAGCTCCTTTTTGCAGCAGAAACTGAAATTCAGTGTGCTGGTCACCTTCAGGGCTTTGTTGGTGTGAGAACACATGAGCTGAGGAGAATACACAGGTATTAGTGTCAAGGCCCTGTGCTGCACTTAGCTCGGTAACATGCAAAGGCCTTGACATCCTTCTAGCCCACCTCTATGTCCTCTGAGGGAAGATCCAACCTGTGTATTCCTTCAGTGAAATACTTCAAATATTTCAGTGGAATACACAAGGCAGTGGTGGGAGTTCTGAGGTAGTAGGAGATGCTCCTCACCTTTCCTGATGCAGCTGGCACACACCTTGTGCAGGTGGGATTTCATGTGTGGGGTTTGGAGTGATGCACTTCAGACACCTGCTCTGAATCAGATGCAACACAAACGCCTGGAAGAACCACTGATGCCTATGAGTGAGATGATTCCTCCATGACAACGAGTTCTTCAGGGATGCGTGTGTTCCCAGTGTGGCACTGAGAGAAAAATCCTTTCTGCAAAGGAGTGAATCAGATACTTTAGTGGTGTTCAGTAGTGGAAAGCTGCTTTGAAGCAGCTGTGAGCAGCTTATTTTCTTTTGTGGGCATGCCTTGACAGAAATGTGGAGCTTCCCTGCTTAGAGCCACAACTGGGTTTCTTGTTCATTTCTTTATTATAAACTGCTCTTTCTTTATTGTATTTGCTCCTTTCTTGTAGCAAAATCATTATTTCTTTATTATATTTTCTCCTTTCTTGTTGCAAAATCAATGTCACTTGAAAAAAAAACTGTATGTGTAAGTCTTGCTGAGAAACTTTTAATGTTGTATCTCTGTGCAGTTTCTATATTTTTAAATATCTGGAGGATTAGGAAAAAATCCTAGTGTACTTCAATAATATTCATGCCAAACTTGTCTTTCTTTATATTATATAGTACATATTGTTGGGAGTTTCGGATTTCCGAAGACGCTTCTAATAAATTCAATTGCTATCACAGGAAACAAACCAGTGAGGAAAATACTGTAGATGACTGTTTCTGAATTCCAGTTGCAAAATTTATGAAGAAGATTATGGTTGACTGTAGTGCCTAGGAGACAGGGAATGAAGTCAGTGGCCCAGATCCTTGCTAGTCTTGTGACCGTGTCCCATGTTCCACTTGGCATCTAAAATTTTAAAGCTAAATAGGACATAAATAAAGTAAAAATGAAACAAAGGCAAAATTCAGACTTTTATGACTATTTTGCTCTCCGCAGCGAGCACTGGCGGTACAGCCAGGAGGGGAAGGGGATTACATCTGGGGAGCAGTGGGGAGCTGCAGGACCATCACTCTTCTCTATAGGCCACCTCACTGGATGGTCCATGTAGGAAACTTCCTGCCAATAGTCCTTCCCTGGGGATGGAGCTTTGCTCAGCTGGGTTTCTGGGGGATTTGAGCAGCCACAGTACCGGATGTAGCAGTGTATCACAGGCTGAGGCTGCCATTTAAGCTGGAAGCAGAATCTTGCCACAGTAAAGGCTTCTGAACTCTCTCTCTTCTGCTAGAGCACTGACTTTAGAAAGCTGACATTTTGCACTCCTTAAAATCATTATCTTAAGAGGTGCAAAATAAATTACTATTGGGGGGGGGAAGAAAGAAAGATTCTTAGATAAATAAGATGACAAAGCTAAATAGAAGAGATTTTATCTGAAAGTAAAAGACATTTTTCTAGAAGCAGAAGTTACGTGCAAACAAGGGAGCTTACACAGGTCCTAAACCCAAATAAATTAGGCTTAAAAATCTAAACGAAGAGTTTGTAGAACAACTTGCTAAAGGCAGGTATAAAAGTTACTCATGAAACCTTAGACCATAAGAACTAGGAAGTTCCGCAGAGCTGAGGGACTACCAAGGAGTAGGAGGATCATAAAAAAGGCCATGAAAGAGGTGCTAATGCAACTCTTTGTAGTGTTCACTACCAAAGAGCCTGCGGACATTCATATCCATCCACTTTCTTTACAAAAATAAGGTCTGCGGAGTTAGCCCATATTAAATGGTTGGAAGAAGACAGAAAAGCTCATATAAGGAAAATGGATAATAAAATCAGCTTGCCTGAGTCCTATTCACCTAGACGTATCTTGAGAGGTCAGATATTGAAAAACTGTCCCACTAACTTTGAGGTAAACTTGCCATTCAAATACTTTTTGAATTCAGCCAAATAGAAAGGTAGAAAATCTTGAAAAGCACTCCAGCAGGTATTTGTATTTGCGACAATCCACTTTAAAATAACCTAAAAATTAGTATCACTTGGCATATGAATAACTGAACTAATTACCATCCTGGCCTGGATCAGCAATAGTGTGGCCAGCAGGACCAGGGCAGTGATTGTACCCCTGTGCTCAGCACTGGTGAGGCCACACCTCAAATCCTGTTTTGGGCCCCTCCCCAGAGAAAGGACACTGAGGTGCTGGAGCGTGTCCAGAGAAGGGCAGCGAAGCTGGTGAAGATCTGGAGCACAAGTCCTGTGAGGAGCAGCTGAGGGAGCTGGAGTTGTTCAGCCTGGAGAAAAGGAGACTTCAGGGAGACCTTAACACTCTCTACAACTGCATGAAAGGAGGCTGTAGCCACGGGGGAATTGATCTGTTCTCCCAGGTAACAAGCAGTATGATGAGAGGAAATGGTCTCAAGCTGCACCAGGGAGATTTAGGTTGAATATCAGGAAAACATTCTTCACCAAAAGAGTTGTTCAGCATTGGAAAAAGCTGCCCAGGGAAGTGGCTGCATCCTCATCCCTTGGATGTATTTAAAAGATGTGTAGATGTGATGCTTAGGGATAAGGTTTTAGGTGGACTTGGCAGGACTGGGTCAATGGCTGGACTCGATGATCTTAAAGGTCTTTTCCAACCTAAATGATTCAGTGATCCTATTGCATCATTCTATCATAAAATTTTTATGAGGAAGCATCAATATACCTTTTGTGGAAGGAAACTATGCCTCTTCCCATCTCCTAGAGGCTTCATCAAGTTCTTTCGTATGTAAATGATCCACCTTCTATGGACTTTTAAATTTCATTAATGCTTCTGTCAAGGTCTTTCTGGAAAAAACTTGTGAAGACCTTTATAAAGAGTCTCAACTACCTTGAGATGAAAAAGATTAATAACTACTTAAAGGCCCATCACAGGATATTAAAGAAAGTCATCCAGATTCAACTTCTGTCTCATAAAACAAGAAAAGAGTCATTGAATTAAATCCTTAGGCAGTGTGTTTGAAACAAATAAAAAGAAGTTGTGGTTCTATGCCACACATTATTAA
The DNA here is from genome assembly GCA_013397175.1 of Platysteira castanea. NCBI lineage: Eukaryota > Metazoa > Chordata > Aves > Passeriformes > Platysteira > Platysteira castanea. The sequence goes on from VYXC01005348.1 coordinate 1,332,427, forward strand.
ATGACACTCTGCCTACATGATCAGAGAATAATGTAGAAACTAAAATCATAAATGAGTAAAAAAGTGCAAATTATGGAAGAAATATTTATCAGGTGCAATTAAACAGAAAAATTCAGATTCGCAGTTCTTTATATATATGAGGCCTCTAATAAATGACACAAAGCAACAAGGCTTATAATAGGTTTCAGAAACAGAAAAGCAAGTGCATCATCTATGTCTCAGTTTCTTGCAGCTTTAATACCTGTGATCTTTCTTGGGGAAAGCTCAGACTCTGGAGACTTTCAGAAATCTTCTCTGAGAGAATGTTAACTAGGAAAGGTGTTCAGTGGGAATGCTAGTTTTTTTATTTACTTATTTACCAGTATTTCCATTAAAATACCTGCAGCATGAGCATTGCATGGAGCCCTCCCCAGTTTGCATAGCACAATTACTCTAAATGGCTGCATCTTGTTCTTGTTACCATCGTGCCCTCACATTGATCAAAAGCAGGACAGGGCCTTCAGCATGCTGACCTGCAGCAACTGGCCTCTGAATTAGTACAAAGCAAGAGTGAACTCCACAGAAGTTGAAAGCAAATGTGAAACAAAAATCAAGCTTCTGGTTCATGAGATTGATTACATGCATGCATCCAGATACATGGAAACTCCCACATGCAGACCTCTTGTCGGCTGTGATACAGCATCGAGTATCACAATTTGCTGTGACCTCAAACAGAACTGACAGCTTTAAATGCACTTTGAGTTAAAGCACTCTTAGGAGAAGGCAGGAGACTACATTGCCCAGAGGATCTTCAGCTGAAATTTGTGTTTGTTTCAGAATGACAAAGCCAGGGTTTGAACAGAGATGCTGCTTTTTCAGCCCAGAGCTGGCCTTGACAGGTTGCATGTGCAATGTGCCTTGCAGATATCCAGTTTCTGCCTCCTGCCCCTTCTCATGTCCAGGCTCCCACATGAATTCATAAAAGGCTTAGGGGATTTAAATAGCCTGGTTACAAAATTGTATTGAAACATAGATACTGATGCAAATTGTACAGCCTGTTGGCACTGCATGAATCATGCCAGGCCTAGAAAGAGTCTACATTAATTCCAAGTGTGCTGTATTTCCATTTCCAAACTGTTCTCTTTTCATATTCATATTGTGTGTTGCCTTCATTTAGATTATTTTCTTTCTTTTCTTTTTTTTTTTAATTTTCTTTTGCATCTGCTAATGCTTTTGCCAAGTCTCTGTATACAAAGCTAATTTCCAAAGCTTCCCTCATCCTGTTCTGTGTTTGATCTCCAGTTCTTCCAAAGGAATATATACAATGGCAATCAGAAATTGAGATGAAGAAAGAAGCATCTCTTGAACTAGATGTTAAAAACAAATCCTTATTATTAACAGAACCAAAAGAATAAGAAAAGGGTCTTTCCCACTATAAAGTTGCTTTTTTTGCATCCCAGATATATACACATTGGATTTGTGTCCTACCGTTTTGGTCATCCTCACTTGTTTTGTATGAAAAACTCGCTCTACTCTTTGAAGCCTGTTTCTGGTTTCCAAGGGAAAGCGAGCTGCTCCCAAGTCACTGCCATGGGGAGCACAGGCACACGGGCAGCCTCATCAACAGCACATGCACCATGCCACTGACAGCAGTCTGCTCTTCAAAGGATGGAGAAGGAAGCCCAGTTTGGCTGGTGACACTGCCACCGAGTGGGCTCCTCGCTGTGATGGCTGGTGTGATGCCTGGCCGTGTTCAGGGGATGCATTTGGGAGCGGCTCTAAACCACCTGCCATTAGGAATCTGCATTTGCCAAGTCAGACATAACCTCGGTGAATCTGATGCCTGTGGGGATTAATGGGGAAGACATGCAGCTCTGTGTGCTGCAGCAGCTGCCATGAAGTCACAGCACTGTTGTTCGATGTTCACTTCCAAAAACTACAGAAGCACTTGTAACAAATACAGTTGTTCATAAATACCCAGAATATCCTGCTGGGTGAAAAGTTCATTAAAAGTCACATTCAATTAACAAATGACTGTCACTGCCAAATGTGTATATCCTGAGGTACAGTTTAATATATGTCAGACACAGACAAAATGACACGCTAAATGATGATTAATGCTTAGCTGACAATTTCACAAAGCATCACAGTAAGTAAAGGAATGCCTCCAAAATCAACAGCCTAATTTACACAGCATCAGCTAACTGGGGTGAAAATATGAAATAAGGAAAAATAGATGACATCCAAAAAACAAGGGAGAAATTCAATGTGCTTGCAGTCATTCCCCAGGATATATTTCTGTTTCACCCAGTTGGGGAAGAAACATTTCCTTTTCAGGTCAATAATTAGACAAAGATTTTGTTTGAAGTAATGAACCAAATCAACAGAGTTGTAAGTGCATTCCCTAAAAGACAAAAAAGGCAAGGTAGGGTCTCAAGTGTGACTGACTGGGCTTCTGAAGAGAAGCAGTGTCACATAAAGGCTCAGAAGACCCAAAGTGGTGGTGTTCATGAGCCTTTCCAGAGCTTTGTGGAACATCCTCCAGGCCTGACACACATTATTGTGATGTTACAACAGAAGTACAGGCAGCTGAGACTGTGCCTATGTTATATGAATGTGCTGACAACAACACTGAGTTAAGGATTTCTTCTGCCTACTTCACAGATGGTCAATTTTAGCTCCAAGAAAAGGTGCCTCATCTCCCACAAATGGCTGTGGGCTCATGCTGTATCCAGGAGCAGCAAATGGAGCACAGGGTGGGCCACAGGCACTAGTGAATATTGCCAGAGGGGTATCATGGAAGCATGGTCTCCACTCAAGCTCTGCTACACTGCAACCATCAACATGTGCATAATTGTGTGGGTCAAGACCTGGGCTGAATTGGCAGAGCTGGAGTGTGTTCAGGCATGGTCTTTTGCTGGGGTGATGTCCAGTTTATGCACTGGCATTTAAAGAGAAGAGACCAACTTGTTTTGTCACACAGCTCCAAGTTCCAAGTGCAACTGAAGCAGTGCAGAAAGGTTGCCAGGCCATTACCTGTCTACTAATAGCTGGGTTTTGCAGCACAAGGCACAGAAAAGGCACTGGAAAACTGCTGCCTGCTTGTCTCATAGCAGTGAGAAAAACAATACAAATTGCTCATGTTTTGTGGAATAGTTTCTTAAAAGTCTCTGGTTTTCGTGATTTTGTCCTGTCTACTCAGTCACCCCTGAACTTCTGGTGACAGAAATTACTTAGCAAGTTAGTTCAGTTGGACGATTCACACAGTTCCTGATCTCTGGGGTATCAAATTCAGGACTAAATGCACCAGTTCCTTTTGCATTTATCTTTATATTCACTTTTTTCCTCATTCTGTTGGAACGGTATAAGAAAGTTAGGAGACATTTACTTGTGTGGTTGTCTGCAAGGTGTTTCTTTATGACTAAGGTCAGTTCAGCCTCCCAGAGCTGCTAGCACTGGCTGCTGCAGTAATGTCACAAACTGTATGAATTCCTGGGCTGAACATTTTCCCTTTTTCGGAGATATATGTCCTCTGCACACCATAGCGGTAAGACAAAAGGATCATATGGGATGGGGATATGAACCAGTCCCAGGTGGAAATGTTGGGAAATTGTCCTACCAGAAGCAATCTTGTCAGATGTCCAGAATAAGCTGTAGTTACTGGGGAAACGTGCTAAAAAGGCAGTAAATTGAGAAAAAAAAATAAAGAAAAATAGCTGAATATGAAGAATAATCTCCAGTTTTCACAGTCTACAAGGGCCAAGTACACAGCATTCCTCTTGTTCATTTGTTTATGTCTTGGGTGTACAGGCTGCAGTGACATCTCTGAGGTCTTCCCATGCTATTTATGGTGTACCTTACATCTCTAACTGTTTTACAATATTATTGTCTCAATTTTTGCTTTCTAAAATTTTTTTTTAATGTAAAGCAAATAATGACTTCTCTTTCAGGTATAAATTCCCAGCTCTGGGAGTTGGCTTAGGAGAACTGCTGTTTTCAGATGGCAGTCCCAGCTAAATGTTTTTCATGTTAAGGTACCCACCTTACCTTGGCTGTCTGGAAAAAGACAGGTTGTTCCTCAGACTTTTGTTAACTAGACAGCACTCTTTAGTAAGCACTGTGTAAAGGAGCTGGAGCTTTTAAAAGGACATAAACAGGATTCTCAGTGGCTGCAACAGCTGGAAGAGCAAACAAGCACCGAGATGGGTCAGTGATGAATGAAGCACAAATCAGTGGACAAACAGAAGACAAGAGAAACAGCACTGGGGAGAATTACCTGCATGTCATCGCAAGGTGATTGGAGAACTGATATTACAGGCATCCAAGCACATGACTATCTATTAATTTGGCATTAGTTGTCATTTAAATTTAGTATCAGAGTAATCTGGACTAAAAAGTTGCAGATATAGAAGACACAAAACACAAGTAATTTGGATTAAAAGAAATCAGACAATGGAGTGGACTTGAATCTGAGTTTCCACTTCAAATGCAGAGATCAATTTGGCAGGAATGATGTAAGAAGTAATAAGCTTGTATTGTGTCTTCCTGGGAGGTACTGATTTCATGGCTGGCTGAGAGAAGTCTCCAGAGACAAAGCACGTGAATACTGAAAAGCAGAAAAAATCAACTCCCAAGAGAGGCAAAAGAACTTTCTGTCTTAAAAAAAAAAAAAAAAAANNAAAAAGACAAGAGAAGATATTTCATGAAAGAACCTCTCAGAATGAATCAGCTCTTTGGAGTACATCAAGTTACCTTTACAAAACAGACTGTTTCTATGTATTCACCATTCAGGAACCTTCAGTGATTTAGTGAATTAATTTCTTTCAGGAAGTTTCTCAGAAGTGCCTCACCAACATTACTGGACAATTAATCTTTATAATTTAGTTGTCAAGCAGTGTTACTGAACTCCTCTAGTCTAATTCTTGCTCCCTCATTAAATGGTCTCTTTTTCAAAAAGACATTTTCCCCTAAAAAAAAAAAATTGTCACCTAGTCACAAAATTAATCTCAAATTTAAGCAGCCTTGAAGATCAAAGTTCTTAACTTTGTGTTTACTAGTTTCAGGAAGTGAACATATCTAGGGCATAGACAATGTATTTGAAGATACAGGCTGACCCTCTTAAATAACCTTGTATAAGATTATCCAGGCTTTTGTAAGATGGGAGTATTAATAAATCAGAAAATCTTTAAGATCTTTAAGAGAATAATGGATTTGGAGGTCCAAAATATCATACCAGGTAATGAGACTGTAGGGGAAGAGATTAAAAATGGAAATACCAGAGATTTGATCATTTCTGAGGTAGGCAATTTGAGCAAGAATGTATGCAACAGAAAAACCATCAGTAAAGGGTTGGGGAGAGAGATGAAGTTTCAGAAACCAGAAGTGAAATATTTCTCCCCTGATGGTAACTAAAATGTAAAATATCCAACCAAAATTACCAAAACAGTTGCAAGAAGAAATCACATTCAAATAAAAGCTGGATGTGATCAGACGGTGCCAGCTAGAAATTGTGGCCTTTTCCAGAGCCACTGAACGGGCACATCTCCAATTTATTCAGGCATTATTAGGCTGCCAGAGCAGCGCCGCCGTTCGCAGGCTCTCCGCGATTGTGAGAACCGCTGCAATGATTCACACAAAAGTTTGATGACTACAGAAATGGTGCACGTAATCTTTCTATAATTCAAACTTACAATGAATTTCCTTCCTGCCACAGTAATTTAGCAACAGTAAAGGCCTTGGTTATTGTGGAATGCAAAATTTTCAAATCATCACTATGTAGGGGACACATAGCCTGAGGGGTTTTTCCACTCTTATAACCCCTGAAAGAGATGTTTCCTCTACTTGTCCACTAGAAAATATTATTTCCTCTTCAGATTTGTAGACATACCATGGGACAGTTTACAATGTGCAGAGATGGCTGGTCTTCTACACTAAGAAATCAAATTATTTGAGGGGCTGTCACTGAAAAGTTCATTTGCTATATTGTTTAGAGTTTATGCAATGTTTACTCACTTGAATGTGTTTCTGAATTTAATAAAGCTGCTACTATAATTAAGTCTTCACATAAAGGACAGACAAAGTGGTTCTTGCTACATGGAAAGTGCTAAATATTGACTTGCATGCAAGAGAACAGAGAATTTTCTCTGCTACACTACAGATGTGAAATATGCAGCAAATAAGATGTTTCCCAGTCAGAAAACCTGACACTTTTTTTTTTCAGTTTGTGTGTATGGGGGGGAGGGAGTGTTTTGGGGGTGGGGTTTTTTTTCTTTTTTTTTAGTTTAGTTAATTTAGAACACTACAACTTGATCATGAGAGAATAATGTCTGGAATCAGAATGTGAAAAGAACAAAAGGATAAAAAGCTTTTCATGGAAGCACTGAAACACAGTGAAAAAAACATTTTCCAAATTCTAGTTTTAATTAGCACCTATTAAAGTACAGCCCCACATCTAAAGTAAAAGTATGACAACATCTTATTCTGAAAAACCTAAACGCTGATGGCAAGACACAACTTCCATAGGGGTTTTCTCCATTTTAAGGAGCTTCTAAGGGTGTTTAAATGTGAATGAACTTCTTAATTATTTTGCTCTCAAGCATTAACTGCATAACCAGGTAATGCGAGAGATATCAGGAGCAAAAAGTAAAATATATGGTACCAAAGATAAACAGTTTGAAGGTGAAACTACCTTAGGCTGGGGTGTTCCAATGCACATTTTTGTTGTAGACAGTTCTCCTTTATATTCATTACATTCTTATGTCATCTAGGTTTTCCTTCCCTCCTAGATCACACAGCGCAAATTGAGGAGGCATTGCTGCCTTAAGACTCCCTTCCACAGAATCCCCATGAGATGGTCACAGATGTGCCAGAGCAGGAGTACAATGGATCTATAGTTTGCTCCCTTCTTTTCATTCCTCGAGGCATGGAAGTTTCTGGGACTGATCTTATTCCTTTCCTGCAGTCAGCTTTAAAAACCCCACTTTTTCTGCTAAGGGCATATCGAGTCTTGACATGAGAATGACAGAGTGATCCATAAAATGGTGCCAGCCTCCCAAACTTGACTATCTGTTGCCCGTTCTTTAGGGAATGTGCATAAACACTTCTATAAACATGAGTTCCAGCATTTATACTGCTTGCATATGAAAATATCTGCTACTGAATGGAATGCTAGGAATGTTACCTGGGGTTCAGGACAGCATCTGTCACTAGCAAAGCTGACAAGGATAAAAATATAACACAGTAAATTCAATTTATAGGCATGATATAATGAAAAATACTCATCATAGATTTAACATATTCCTTTTGCACTAATTTCTGTGTTTTATATGCAAAGATATGCTGCATATTTGTAGGCCCAAACTACATCACACATGCTAGTACACCAGACTGTGCCTGCTTGGATGTGCAAATCCAGATTCATCCCATCCCTGGAAGTGTTCAAGGCTAGGCTAGATGGAGCTCTGAGCAATCTGGTCTAGTGAAAGGTATCCCTGTCCTGGCAGGGAGATTGGAACTAGAGGATCTTTAAGGTCTCTTCCAACTCAAACCATTCCATGATTCACTCCAACTGATCACGCCCTTGTAGGCAGCTCTCCACTTTCATTCTCCATCATCTCTGTTAGGATATACAGGCAGGAAGGAGATTGTCTGCCTCCTGAAACATGTCTCCAGTCCTGAAGCTTGGGGTCCAGTCACCAAGAATCCAAAGCCCTCTCCCTCAAGTCTCCATCTTTAAATCAATGAGAAAAATATCAGTGGGTTAACCACCATCTGCTCGCTGACCACGTAGGTGGGAGAGCTTGGGGAACCAGATGTTTACCTAAGGCACATCATTTAACACAGCACTGGGAAAGCTTTAGAGTTGCCTTCTATTTGGTAAACTGCAAGAGATAGATGAGGGAATCTCTGGGCCTGTAATTTACCCAAGGTGATGGACACTGGATAGTGACCTTTACTCCAGCACCACCTGGACCAGTATATTTGGACCCTTCTCTGTCACCATCCTCACTGCCCTAAAACTGTACCTGACCTCCTTCAGACCTGTTATATCATCTGCCTCACTTGACACACTGCTGTCACAGTTTTTACCACTCCAGAAAGAAGACAAATTGTATTTTATTCTTTTTCTTGGAGCATTGAAATTGAAATCTGCCTCTGTTGAGTAGCTTGGAGCTGGCTCTTCTTACCTTGATTTCAAGTGGGTAGACAAGAACATTTTTATCCTCAAGCTCTGGTTCACTGCTCAGAGCTGGCACAAAATCTCATTGCCTTTTTTACTAGACCTTGCATGCCCATCTGAAATAGGTCTGCTGCAAGGAGATAGGCAATTTCTTTCTTGGCTTAAGCCCTAGAGTCAAAATAGGAGTTAATCTAGTTTAGCATTTGGAAGGTTCATGTCAGGGTAGGTGTGAAAATAGTATGGCTGCTTGCGGTAAGACAAAAGTGAGTGCTAAGAGGAACTGGCAGAAAGTTTCTATTAAACAAAAAAAGAAAACTACAGAGAGTCCCGTGTTTCTTATAACTAGCTTCCACATGCAGTGTACGGAACCAGGTGTGTGCAACAAAACCTTGCTGTGCATGGGTATTCTCACAGCCACAGAGAGGAAATCAGTGCTGAGCATATTCCAAAGCAGTCACAGAAATACCAGTGCTTTTTGATGCTTCCTATAGCCCATGGCTTTCCCATCACTGCTACAAAGTGACTGCTCCAATACCATTACTCCAGTGTAGAACACCATGAACGATGAAATTCAGATTTAGAATTGAAATAACACTGTTCCAGAAACCAACCCGTCATGCCAGAGAAGAAAAATGGCAGAACTATGTTTTTGTTGACCAGTGTGGGGTTTTTTTCTTTCATGGTATTAAATCAGTTTAACTTTGGTTTCTGCAAAATAAATAAGTTGTCTGTCATTGCAAATAAGCAACTGTTGAAAAGTATTTTGGCTCTAAACATTCTCTCAAGGTTTTTTTTTTTTTTATTTTTTTGTTTTGGAAATAGGGGCCCCAAAATAGGCATGATTGGCCAGAGTGGTCTGCTAGCAGGAGGTCCGGAGAACCAGACAATTCAGCTGAAGTTAACAGGACTGCAGAGGAATTGTCAACATATTATTTTAGGTTTTCTTCTCTGAAAGCGTTGATTCTTTTTCTCCCTGTTTAAAATCTGGTGCCATATGAAGTCAAAGTGTTCTGAAAACAAGCACTGATTTACTTCCTTGAATGCCTTGATCAGTATACCCATAGTGTGTTTTACTATTAGGATATATTTGCACACAGACAATTTGTTCCTCTCCAAAAAATAGCAGCAAACTGTTGTAGCTTGCCAAGAGATCATACCAACAGCTTGACAGATTGAGAGAGCAATTTGCCCATTTAGTACACAGACATAAATCTTTACACCTAACAGCTTTGTTTAAGAGCCAGGACTGCTCGCTCCTACACCTGAACCTGCCACCAACACATGTACAGTCGCGCCAGGAAAGAAGCAGCAGCGAGGGAGAACGCTTGGATTTACAAATGTTGACCTGAATAGTGTTGCTCTCTCCACATGAGTTTACACAGATGCAGAGTTCATGGTGTAGTTCAAACTTTTTATATTCATTCCTCCAGTGCTTGTGGCTGTGCGAGTCACATGTGTACAAAGTCCAGCTTTGCCTTCCCTGCACAAGTGCAGCTCTTGGGTTGAAGGATTATGGTCAACTTGTGCCCCTACCAGTCTCCCAGGACTCCGCAGAGAAGGGCTCTTGTTACAACTTAGCAAACTGCAGGTACCATGTTCCTTTCTCGAAAATCTTCTAAAAACAGGAGCAATGATAGATTTCAGCATTTCCCTCACAAGGCTGCTCAAAGGGCTGGAGCACCTCTCCTATGAAGACAGGCTGAGAGAGCTGGGATTGTTCAGCTAGAAGAAGAGAAATCTCCAGGGAGATCTAATGAGGTCTTTCAGTACCTAAAGGGAGCTTATAAATAGAAGGGAGAGGGACTTTTTATATGGGCAGATAGTGACAGGACAAAGGGCAATGGCTTTAAATGGAAAGACAGCCGTTTTAGATAAGATGCTAGGAAGAAATTCTTTACTCAGAAGATGGTGAAGCACCTAAACAGGTTGCCCAGAGAAGCTGTGGGTGCTCCATCCCTGGAAGTGTTCAAGGCCGGATAGGATGAGGCTTTGACCAACTTGGTCTAGTGGAAGGTGTCCCTGCCCATGGCAGGGGGCTTGGAACTACATGATCTTCAAGGTCCCTTCCAAGCCCAACCCTTCGATGATTCTATGTGAAAATTTTTGCTCTATTTTTACCTAAGATTATTAAGTTACAAAAGGATGAGGCCTTTTATCATTAAAAAAGAGAAAACTACAGATAGTTGCTACTACTCAGTTCAAAGTAAGACACTTAGCTAAGAATATCAGGAAGGCTGCACTAGGTAAGTGTCCTCTTGCCCAGCATTATGTCCCTGAACAAGACTAGTAGCAAATGCTTCAGGAAAGAGTGTAGCTGAAGGACAAACAGGTGGTGATAGCTTTGCCATTCCAATTCCAGGAATTACCATTTTAAGGATTTTCAGAATAGAGGTTGGAGCTGGACAATTATGCTTAATAGCCCTTGATGGATCTTGCTAGTAGCTATTAATCGAAAAGGGAGCATCTTTTGTCATTTCGTGACTGATCAATTGCTTTGAAAGCTCCTAGTGAGGACCTTGTGTGAGGCTTTTTTAGAAATCTAGGTAACTGCAGAAGCCAAATCACCCTTATTCACACCTCCACTAACCTTTTGAAAGAATGCTATTAGGTTTCTGCAGCATGTGTTCCCAGGGGTCTAACCAGCGCAGGTGCCTCCAGAGCCTTTGTGGCACCACATTTGTTGCCCCCTGTTTTCTGGGACAACTCCCACAGCCAGTTAAATAACAGTTCAGCATTTTCACATTTTAACTTGCTGGTAAGCTGCATCTGATCCCACCAATGTTATTAATGTCTTCAAAATTAGCCACAGTGCCCAAAGTATCAGTCCTAACAGCAGAATGATCCCTAAGCTCCTGCTTTCTTGTTCCCACAACAGCTAAACGCTTTTATGAAGCAAATAGTAAAATCCTACATCTTTACTTCCTCATGATTACCTTTTAAGAAGACCAGAACCTCTGTATTGCCACTCCTGACCAGCAAACTTTATTCTTAGCTGAAATTCATAATTGAGGGAAATATGTCTTCGTTGCCGTTGAGAATCAAAGAGAGGTAGTTGATAAAACAGACCACTAGCAGCTGGTGTGAATCAGTGTAGCGCCAAAAATATCCCTGCAGATATATAAAAATAAAAAAAAAAATAAATAAAAATACTATCTTCTATAAAAATACACGTATTTTCTGTAACAGTTCGGATGAATGGATGGATNAGGGGGACACCACTCACGACCAGCCTCCCTCCAAACTTGTGCTGAAAGCTGCCTTCAGCAAAGCCACCGTGAGAAGGTCTCTCTTGAGACTGGAAGCTGCCTAATGCAATGCCAGGGATGCGTCCTCAGGTACTCTCAGGCATCTCACCTGGGTGAACCTTGCAGCACACAAGACAGGATGATTTTGAAGAATACAGATGGATTCTAAAACCTTGCTAGCTGATGAAAAATAAGGGTAATAAATCATTCCTTGATTAATTCCACTTGTTTCTTTAGACTTATCCTTAGGATAAGTGATACAAACACAAAGCTTCTCATGGCTGGACCAGTAGGCAAGATGGGAATAGACTGAAAGTTGTCAGTATTGGCTTTTAAAGACATCCATCACACCCTGTTACAATGCTAGCAGTAGTCTCCAAAATGCCAATTATTTAGAAACACTGAACCATACTATGCTATACAAATTGAAGGGAGCTGATTTTATTACAAATATTTCTGTCTTTTCCAATTAAGAACATGGCATTATGTAGTGATGTGAAACTGTCTTGTTAACTTACCCTTGGAGAGCATTTATTCCAGGCACACAATAACAGTAACAGAGTAGAAATTAGTTTTCCTCTCTACCTTGCAATGACTGTGATGGGACTTAATAGGAATGTTAATAACAATCTTGACCCAATCTGCATCTAATCTTCTGCTGCTATGAATGGAGTGACAGCAATTTGCACAATCTGATGATATTTTGTTCTTTGCTTCACAACAGTAGCTGTGTAAAACAGTTTCAGATTATCCACTCTTTTCAAGAAGGATTAAATCCACACATATTTACAAAAAAATATGAATGTTGTCAATCAATTTCTACTCAGTAATGTATTTTTCAGGATCACAAGACATAAATTCAGACGCATACATGATAACGCCTTACAATTTAAATCCATTGCATCATTTGATTTTGATCTACATAAACAGGTATTGTTAGAAGAAAAAAATTACAAAGCCCACAAACTTGTAAGAGGAAGATAAAGAGGAACATTTTTTCTATACTCCTATCTATTTGAATCAGTATTAGATTTATATCTAGGCCAGTCCTTGAATAATATGCCCTCTGAATTCCATTAAATTTCTGATATCTCTGCCTCAAGTCTTTGCACAGTCCATTATTCTGTTGTGTTCCACTTCTCTCTCACAATAGAGATTAAAGCCTGGATATCATAATCTGTTGTCGCAGACATTATTTCAATATTACTTTTCATTTACAGGATCAAGGGGGAAAAATGTGTTTTTTGTGGATTTCACTTAAAAATGACTTAAAGTAAGTGAAATGTAGAATCCTACTGTGTACACAGATTGGTTCCAGAAAATACACCCCTGCGGAGTATTTTTCTGTTAACACTGTTGAGATAAAACCCACATCCTCAAATTGCCGATTTCCATTTGAGCGCTGCCAGGGAGAGATTTCCATTATTTAGGTTGCACTGCCCTCTAGGGGAAAGGATCTTTAGCTCTAATTCCATGTCCGTGCTCCGAGAACAAAAGCCGTCCTCAGTTTTCCCCTTCAGTTCCGAAGGCTGAACACTTTGCTTCCTCCAAACGTTATGCTGATGCTTGGAATGACCTGGGCATGGCAGCACAAAGATGCGCGAGGCCTCGATACAGCCATGTTTAATTTGCATTTTTATTCCTTTACATGTTCTATTTGTGTGTGTGAGAGGGCTTGTAAATCTTGTCTGGGAAGGACTGGAGGTGCTTTTATATTTTTCTGAGATTTGTGGGTGCAGTGTAGTCTATCCATGGTCTGGTGCTGCTGTGCTGTGATGCCGAATGCTTCATGAAGCAATGCTGTAGGTCCCAGGGAAACATGTTCATGCTTCTGTGCGGCTGGAGGGACAAAAAACACGGCAGGGTCAACACGGTTCACAAAACGTTTTAAATTCTGCTTTGCAGTACACATTCCTAACATATACACATGCCAAACTTCATGGAGAACTGCTGGGCTTGCGGTGCACATGCTACACACATGGTCACTCCACATACATACCTGGTGTTTCCTGCCAGCCACGAAGTTTGCTCTGTGTGTGTCAGGCAGCGTAGCACTTGCATTGTGTTCCCAGCATCCTGCAAGTTCACGGTAATGGGTAACTCAAGTACTGGGTGCAGAAATTCATGGCAAGAAGCAAAGCCTCCCTCAGTGTGAGGCAAGCAGGCTCCGTGCCCACCTCCCATCCAGAGAAATTTTCAGGATTCTCCCTCTCATGCTGTTTACCAGTGTGATGAACCACTGAAAGAAAAGCATGGATTTGGAAAAGCCTCGCCTAAAGCATAAGCCTGTTCAGTGTATCTCGTCCTATCTAGCTCACCCTTCCTCTCAGTGGTCTGGGGACATGAATTCAAGAGACAAAACGGTTAAAAGGGCTTTCCTGCTGGAGGTTAAAGTGTGTGTGGCCACGTTTGGGATCCTCCACAAGGCTGCTCTGGGCTCTCTGTAGCTCTGGTGTTCACTGAAGGAGCTGATCAAAGTTGCTTGTGCAGACTATGAAACTGACAGGTGGTCTCCAGTTTGGAAAAATTATCATTTCCCAATAAACAGCTGACAAAGGGCAGGTTTTAGTAAGAAGCTCCCTAATCCAAACAAGAAAAAAAGAAAGTTATTTCTGCTATTTGAGTCCCGTTATTATCTAAAAAAAAAGAAAAAAATCAGAGAGCTAGTCAAATAATGGACAACTATGATTATCATATCCATACAAACTCAAAAGGGTCACAGGGAAGCAGGACATCACACTGGGGAAGCAGTCTGGGACATATATCTGGGTATGATGAATCCTACCCCCTTCAAACAGAGTAAAACCAAGATTTAACAGTATGATTTAAAGCTCTCAGGCAACTATATGACTTGAAAATGGAACAAAACTCTAGAAGAGAAATTCATGTAGCAGATCTTTTCTCTTTTACAATTTCTTAGAAAATGTGTGTGGTGAAGGAGGAGCAGGACTTGGTTCAGTGAAGGGTACATAATGCTTCAGTGTCTTTCCACAGTAGATGCAGAAATAATGACTGAATCAGAGAACAATGATGGGATTTAGTATTTGGAAAGAGATCAGGTTGGTATGGCCAGAAACAGGCTGCCATGGCTATCAGAAATTCTTGTAAGGTAAAAGAGCACACTGTGAAAATTGCAGGAATACTGAAGTGGAAAAAAATCAGTAACTAATGAAAACTCATCTTTGAAGAAGATTAAGGGTTTCACAAAGGAAAGGGAATGGAGATTATGAATTCATCACATGACACAAGCCACGGTGTTAGCTGTGAGCGGTTGCTGAGCCTCCAGGACCTTCTGGATACTGTGGTGGTGTTATGTGGAAGATGAACACAGCACTCTTCACTGGCTCAAATTAGTGCACAAACAAGAGTGAACATTAAGAATTACTGTTGTGGATCTACAGGCTGAACTAAAGGTACTCCAAAATTTTTCCCCACCCACTGCTGTCACATTGCCCTTCTGAGGACACACAGGATGCAGGAGGATCAAATACTAGCTCACTGCCAAGCACAGCCTTGTGCTCTGGTGGCAGGGAGCAGGATAAAGGAGCACACGCTGCTTTTCTCCTTGTGTCTTTTCTCCTCGTGTCTTTTCTCCTCCTTGCCACAGCTGTAAATCCACTTTGATTACCCTGCCTAACATGGGGGAAGGTCCTGTTACACTGCAGTGAGTGTTGCAGCTGGCTCAGGCTCAGACCCCAGGCTCAAATCAGAGCTCATCCATCCACACCTCCACTGCTGCCTCAGTGCAGGACTAGGAGGTGCTTTCTGGCAGCAGACCAAGGAGAGCATGGTGACTATCTAGGCAAGGAGCTGATCCCATATTCCACTTTCAAGTACATTCACTTCAGCAACATTACTACTTTTACAGAGACTTTCCAAAGCTTTTTTAACCTTCTGGCAAAAATGGGCATGCTGCATGTTCATGCAACAAGTTCAGCATTCAATGTCCACTAATTCTGCATACTTACCTTTCAAACTAATAGCTATAACCATGTTTTTAATTATTCCCAGTCCATTTTTTATCACTGGACAACAACTACAGTCTTAAACCTTCAGCCTTCAGAAATTTCTTCCTAGCTTTTTCTTTTCATATTTGATTTTGAAAATAGGATTGCCTTTAAAATCAATTATAGAGGATAGATTTAGCAACATCCATAGATAAATCCAACCTGAGCAGCAGCCCAGCATGTAGTAGTGTAATCTCTGCATGTTAGTAAGAAGGGAGAATTGTGAGAGATAAAAATGTTTTTAATATGTAAAATGATGTGAACTGCTCTGCCTCATACCGCTAAGTATTTTATTTAAAAATTCAATTTCTTTATGTATCCATCTTAAGTGTCTAGTTTTGGATCTTAAGATACATTTGACAAATGAAACAGTTGTATTTTTAAGCTGAGACAGTATCCTTGGTATTACAATACCTTTATTATTAAATGTTTTTATAAATATATGTATAAACATATATTATAATGTCTATATTATTAAATGTATTACCTAAATTTTCTATTCCTTGATTGTCAGATTGTTTTTTAAAGATTTTTAAGCACTACTTCTTCTTTTAGGACTATTTTCTTTTTTTAGGCCTTTTTCCTTTTTTGGGGCTGTGTTCACCTACATAGCACCACTAGAAAGCCCTGCAAGCTCAGCACGATTGGTGCTTGTAAGAAACATGGTCCCTAATAAGAAATGAAGTGGTGAAAATTTTGTGTGGTTTTTATGGGATGAAGCCTGCTGGTTAGTATGGGACAGAGGAGGCCTGTGGCCAGGGAGATTGCCACCAGCCCATTGTCCATGAAACTGGGTTTGTTACCCGGTGTGCAAGAAGCCAACAATCACACACTCGAGAGAGAAATTGATTATTTATTTATTTCCACAAATCAGACACCTTCCTCCGCATTTTCTGTGCCATCATTTACACAGAGAAATTCAGAATCAGCAGCTTTTCAAGTACAGCCCCTCTACTATGAGTAGGTAGGAATTCTGTACAAGCTACATCACCCCAGCTAACATCTGTGCATGCTCAGGGGAAGGGTCTGCACCTGGCCAGGGGTCTTTGTGACCTGTAGGTGTGACTTTTAGTATTACAATGAACATTATTCAGCTGTAGGACACATGAACATCAACTATTTTGCCAAGTTAATAAGGTATTCATAGACATGCATCAACACCTTGATTTACTACAGCCTTAAAGTTTGTTAGTTCCCAGATGTCCTTGACTATTTGTTTTACTGACATACAACATTTTGATTTACTACATCCAGTCCACTACATCTTGATTTGCTACATCCATGGCTTAACACAAGCTTTAAGCTTCGGTTCCCGGATGTCGTTGACTGACGGATGCTGGCTGCTGCCTTTTCACCTGGTTAGATCTCCTTTCTTGCTTATTAGGCTTGACGGCGTACAGAGACCTGCCATCAAAGAACATCCTGGCTTCACATCATCCTGGCATATTCCCCACGTCGCAGGAGGCCGCGGGCACGGGGCCTGCTCCCGGCTGGAAGTGACGTGCCCGCGCCGTCAGAGCAGCCGGAAGCGCCGCTGGGAGCAGTAAACAACGGCGTCGGGAGCCGCGGCCGCCGCTTCCATCTTGGAGGAGCCGGAGCCCGCGCCCACCGGGGACCATGGGCAGCGTCCTGGGCCTCTGCTCCATGGCGAGCTGGGTAAGGTGGCCGCGGGCGGCGCGGGGCTCCCTCCCTGCCCTTCGGTGCCCGCCGCAGGCTCGGAGCCGGCGGCCGGTGCTTCCCTCCGTCCTTCCCTCCCCACCCGGGCCTCGCCCGTCGCCTCCCCGCGCCTGTGTCACCCAGGGCGGCTGCGGCGCTGCCTTCCCTCCGCCTCCTGCGGCACGGGAAGGCTGCGGGCCCCTGCCCGGCCCCAGCCGGGCTCTGTCCGGCCGAGTGGCCACGGCCCCCGCTCTCTCGCCGCCGTGCGCCGTGTTTCCCCCTCTCTCGGGCTGCTCCCGGGATCCCCGGGGATCCGTCGGAGCCGTTTCGCCGGGGCTGTGGGGAGCTTTGTCCTTAACCCAGACGGGCCGGCCTGTCGAGCTGCTGGGCGCCGCTTGATCCGCATTCCTCTGTGGGAGGCGTTAGGGTGTCCGCTAAAATCACCTCTCCCCGAATCTGTAAAGAGTCTGATCTAATGCTTTGAACTCCAGCGTTTCTTTCGGGAAAATCAAAACCCGCACGTTTCCCTGATTCTAATATTTGTATTTAATTCCTCTTTCTTACGGCTTTGTCCTGAGCAGCTCCACCCTTTGTAGCATCTTTGTCTTGCCGAGCCATGCTTTCCTCGCGGCACAGTAATCCGTGGTGAAGTGTCACCACCGTGCTGAGGCAGCACCGGCGGGTGATTTTTATTAATAGGAAACAGTAGATGGAGATGGCATTAAAACTGTTGGCACTATGCAGGAAAGCAGAGAAGTTGGTAAAGAGCCTTCAACTGAGGCATTGCTATTTTATCCATAAGTGGTATGTCTTTCCAAGTCCAGTCCCTGTGTATCTTGACATAGTCAAGTGGTTTTTGAGTTTTTAGATGTTTGCTGTAAGAATGTCAGTGGGATTGTGAAAATCTGAATTTATCATACCAAAAATATTGTACCATACATGGATTAAATTAAATTGCCTATTATTAAAGAGTTCATGCACACACTTTTAGTGATATAATTTATCCAAGCTCCTTTTCTTTGTGACATTTTATCGGAATGTACGAGCTTTGGCTCGTCTAGTACAGAGTGACGTTTAGTTAAGAGAGATGATCCATAATCCCTTAATCTCATGTACAAATTATATGAAATTATCATAAAATTGGAAAATCTGCATAAGTTAACTTTCAGGCTGATGTGCATGTAAATAATCAACTGGAACACTGATAATATCCTTTTAACTAATTACTTTCAGGGTTCATTTTGCTCCCATTAACATTTTAAACACTACTTAATGGTTTAGCCAGTTAGGCTTTAATTACTAGCTGAATATAGTTAGCATTATTTTTTTTAAATTATTGTCAAATAATTCGTGACATTGTGACTATAGGCTTTAATTCAAATACTTGAGTTAATATAAACTGCATTTTCAGGTTCATGAACAGCCTTTCTGACTACTGGTTGGTGTTTGTAGTGCATGAAGAACCCCTGTCTACTTGCTCCTTGAGTGTTTGTTTCTCTTCAGAGAAATTCAGCTAATGGCCTGTTAGATAAAATGATTTGCATGAGATCATAATCTTAATTAAGTGAGGTTTACTGTGAGTAGTTAACCCCTGTCCCTTCTTTTAAAGTGCCCAAACAAATCAGGGTGGGTTGTTTTTGTTGGTATTCTTTTTCTCTTTCCCCTGGTGGTTTTAAAGTGCTGATTTTCTTTCCACGTTTAAAACCACAGCCAATCAGCACTTAAAGCCTGTCCAGCAGTTCTGAGTGGGGGAAATCTGTGCATGCTGGTCTCTAGGGATAAGTCAGTACAAGCGCTGTGGCTCTGAGAAGGAAGCGCACAGTGAGGGTGAGGGGGCAGCTGAACCAGATGCGGTGGAGTTGGTGCTGGTGCGGGCTGTGCCAGGGCCAGCAGAGCTCCTGTGCCCGAGAGGACGCTGCTGTCAGTGTTGCCTCTCTGCGGGGCCACGTGTTGTGCTTTGCAGAGCTGCTCTGCGTAGGGCCTCATGCTGTGCTTGTTTCTCCTGGGCTTTTTGTGGAGTGTTACTGCTGTGCGTTAGAGCTCTGCCCTCCCCTGTGCTGATCAGGCAGTGCTTCAGGTTAGCGTTCTTAAGAGAAAGGGGGAGCCTGTCAGAGATGGGGGTGAGGCTAAAGCCATAAAAGCAGAGCCATCTCACCAAAAGTCTTCTGATCCTGACAGCCTAGATTGATAAGGCAGTGCCGTTTTCCCTCTGCTGTGGTTTGCCTCTATTGTGATGTTCTCTGAAACAGCTGAGCTGCGGTTTTGCTCCTTTAATATTCCCTGTCAAGGCAGAGATCTTGATTGATTCAGTGTCTTTAAGCTTAAGAGTAGGGATGATGTAGCTAAACCCTGACTAGGCCCAGCAGGGGCTTAGTGATTTTGCAAATACTTAATTCAATATATAATCATTTAGTCATTACTCCAGTAGGAAGATTATATTTTATATTAAAAACTTGTTCTGTGTGCATCAGGGGCAATAATGTTTGACCTTCCATAATTTTGTGGGGTTTTCTCTCTCCTTCAGTTTACATCTTGTTAGGTGTTCCTCATTCAGTTTCCACTGCCCTGGGGAAATGAAGTGACTAGTTTAGCAGGCATGAATTAAATTGTCTGCCCAGCTGGCTGCTCCCAGAATAGGTGTGTGGGTTGTCTCTTCTTATTTTACCTTAGTAAACACCACTGAGCTGCTTATTTTTCCTCAAAAATGTGAAGGGATATGAGTTAGTAGGTAAGTAAGAAAGTTTCTGAAAGCCAGTAGGTTTTATGCAGTTGTGACTGAGTAACTTCTGTCTAAGCTTCCTTTTGAAAACAAGTGAAAAAGTAATTGTATAGTAACTTTTTGTCTGCATCTGTGACTAAGCTGAGCCACACCTGGGGAATTAAGCTTTGATCTGCATGGTAGTATCTTACTGTTTGAACTACTGAATTTTTTGTGGGGCGTGTGCTTCAGATTTAGGAAGAAAGTGGCACTTCAAGGGAAGAAACTCTCCTTGTCTCCTCTGCCGATAAGCTGAATACCATGGGCCGAGTGTTCTTTGGTTTCTGTTCTTTTCGAAGTCCGTGACAAGTAGTTTTGCTGGTAGTATAATACTACATTATTGGAATGGTATGTATTTTATTCTCTTTTGCCAAAGAAAGAGAGAATGGGACTGTAACATGGTTCCTTGTTTAAGTGGCCAACTTGTATAAATAGTATCATGTATCAATAAGTGTCTCTTGTTCAGAAATTTATATGCATGAGCTGTTTGGGGGCAAAACATTTTAAAAGCTGGTGTTGGACCTCAGACACTTCAGTGAGGTGTATGGCCTCTCTTGAGGCACATTGTTTCCCAGTGAGGTGGAGACAATCATCTTCATTTCAGCTACTGCAGGTCTCTCCTGTCTGTAGAAGCATGTGTGCTCCTGCCTTCCCCTGAGGCAGTCAGGAACAAGTTGCTTGAATTATTTAGGTATTTAACAAACAGCGTAACACTGGAATTCATTACAGAAGTGAATTTTTTTAACAGGTGCTCCTGTCCCCACGTTTCTGCAGCAGATGAGCCTAGTCATATATAGTGTTCTGCCAAACTCAGCCTTTTATTTGACAGTATGTTTAGAAATACTAATGCAGACAGAATTAGTTCAAGAAAGTAATTCTTTGAACAGAGAAGAGAGATATTTTTCACTGGAAAGATTATTTGTGTGTGTAGAAAATAGTCTAAGACAGTAGTACTATAAAATTCTCATGCATTCAGAGACATACATTTCCTGCCTACAGAGCACAGATGTCCCTAATGTAGTTGCTTGCAGTTCTAGAGCAGCCTCAAAGGTCCACCCAGTCCATCTTTTATGAAAAAGGGGGCCTGAGTGTGATGGGCTAGTACCCTGTCCAGTTGTATCTTGAAAATCTCCAGTGATGGAGACTCTGCCATATCACTGGGGAGATTGTTGCAGGGACTGGTTGCTCTCAGCCTAAATAATTTCTTTATTATATTGAGATGAAACCTCCTGTAATCAACACCTTCGTATTATTTTTGCTATGATGATACTGAGTGGAGGAGAAGGTAATAAAGGGCAATGTAATAGCTTTTACATCTTGTAATGCGTATAATGAGAATCTGCCCAGTTGCACTGGTTTAGCAAGACAAATGTAGTGGTGAAGTTTGCTAGTTTAGAGATGATTCTGTAGCCTAGTGGAGTGAAAATTCTTGGCTACTCGGGAAGGAACAGATCTGCCAAAAAGAATACAGGGAAGTTATTTAAAGGATGAAGTTTGTGGATCCAGTTTGTGAGTCTGGTTGAAACTGTAAGAACAATAATCAACCCTTTCCCAAAGGGTTCTCAGGAGGCTGCCAGGAATGTTGTGGCAACCTGTCTGCTTTTCCTGGCAACCCCTGGGGCTTTTCCGGTAGCAGCTGACTGCTGGCATTTTTCTTTGTCACATGACTAAACTTCTCAGAACTCTTTCTGACACATGCCAGTCATACTGGGTGATCGACATGTCCTGGTCATGTGGCCTTGTAACTACTCATGTCCTTACGTGACTGTCTGAGTGTCTCTAATGTGATAAACACCTGTGGCTTTTGTTCCATGGTGGAGTTGTCCTTGGATGCGTGCTGGGGTAGAAGCTGGGTTTTAACCCTACTGCATATCTCGGTCAGAGGTGGCATGGTCTGTTGTAGCTCAGAGAAAGACAGTTATCTGAGGAGCATTCTGAGCTGCCACAGACAGTGACCACACATTTTGATTGAACCTTTTCTCCTTTGACTAATGTTTATTTGTGGGGCCTTGCCTTCCTTTCTTTTGCTTCCCAAATTGTCAGTCAGTGGCAGAGAATTGTTCCCTGCTCCCCAACCCTTTCCTGGTGAAATAGCTTGGTTTTTTTCTTCCCACAATTTTTAATGTGAGAATTAAATACAGGTAAATTTTGTCCTTTTTGGTTTTTTTTTTCCCTTGTAGTATCACAACTGTACAGCATTCCCATCCACTTCTGCTGTTGATATTTGGTATCAGTAACACATAAACTGCATGTTTGCTCTATTCTTGCTGTTTGTAACTTTTGCCTGAGTTAGTTTTGCAGTCTAACAGAATTATGTGATATGTCAGTAGCTGCTAATATGAAATAATTTGCAGCATAAGATTTAGGCTCTTTTACCTGTTTTTTGTGTTTTGGAAATATTTATGGCACCGGTGAGGATTGTATCCCAACTGTGCCAGGTGCTGAGAGTGTACCTGCCTGACTGTTGTGCTCGTACCTTTTTCCTGTGGTGTGTGTGTTTAATCTCTGCAGCTGGGGAAGGGAGGATGTAGTTGCTAACAAAAGCGATTCTTGCATGTCATTTAGCTGAAATGAAATAAAATTCGAGAGAATAAATGAGCTGGAATCCAGTCTTTATTTCTTCTGAATGGCTGAGTGATTACTTGTGGCATAGCGCTAATTTCACCGTGCAGCAGCACATCGGGACGCGCTGTTGTTCGGTGGCTCTGTAACGTGTTGCGGTGAGTTAGTCTGCACTAGTGGTGGGATGCACAGGATGAGTCATTTTCCATCATAATGTCTGAAGATCTGCACAGCCTGATTAAATATTGAAATCTAGTAATCCAAAGCTTTTTAAATAATTCACGTTCTGTCTTTCTGTCAGATACCATGCTTGTGTGGAAGTGCCCCGTGCCTGCTTTGCCGATGCTGCCCCAGTGGAAACAACTCCACCATAACTCGGCTGATTTATGCCTTCTTTCTACTTCTTGGTGTGAGCGTTGCCTGTGTGATGCTAATACCAGGCATGGAAGAGCAGCTGAAGAAGGTCAGGTTATTTACTGCTAACGTTTTTGGTAGAACAAATGTCACAGATAATAGTAACTGACATCTTGAAAGCATGGATTTTATTTGGAAATATGTAATTTTGCTACCAGCTGTGCTTCACAGTCACCATAATTCGTTTGTAAGTTGAATAAAGAAGTTGTGGGAAGATCCCTCTATAGATGAAAAGCACTATTTTGAGGTAAAGTTGTGCCTCTTCTTTAAATGCTCAGAGCAGAAAAAATAAAATCTTGCATCAAACAAGAAAATTTATGTACATGTAGTTTCAAATTAAGTATTATTGAGATGCTTGTATTTATGGCAGTTAATTGATTTTTATTGTGGTTACGATTAAAAAAAATAACCACACTCTAAGTTGTCTTCTAGTTTCATTCTGCTATTCTAGTTAAAGTTCTATTTTAAAATCTGCATTGCATAACAAAAATATTTTTCACTAACTATAGTAGTGTGTTTTCCACTCAGGGAATTAGGAAGTGTTTGTAGGATCTTACAGTTTATTACCTATATTAAGATGTGATATAAAAATGGAGAGTGGTAATGTGGGTTACAGTAGAGCTTACATATTCACTGAACTTGGGTTGCATGTACTTCAGTTTTGTTTTGCAGTCTTTGGTTTTTTTCGGTAGATAGTAACTTTGGTTAGACATGCTTTACATGTTTTTTCCCCCAAATGATTCATCTATAAATGTGTATTTTAGGTTGGTATAGTTACCACATTAGAGCTTCAGTGAGAGCCATGTTAGTCACCTAGGAAAGAAAATTACAGCCTTCTGGGATATGATTTGACTTCTAAAAGGTGTTGCTCATGTCCTGGTAGTGACTGGAGAAAATGTTCTCAGCTGTTTCATATGGAAGTTATGGATACACCTAATTGATGGTGATGGTACTTCTTTGGGAAAGGCTGTGTCTGTTTGAAATAAGAGATGTAAGCGGGCTGCCACCTCCTAACTATGTCATATGCGTGATAGTAACTGTCAAGTCAAATTTACCAGTTCCTAGATCTTTGATTATCTCTTGATTCAGATCAACAAGAGAAAGCTGCATTTCTTTGAAAAACTCTGAAATTGCTTATAACATAAAAAAAACCTGTAATAAGATCCGTGTCCCATTCCTGAAAACATTCAAGGTGAGGTGGGATGGGGCCTTGAGCAACATAAGGTAGTTGAAGATGTCTTTGCCCATGGCAGAGGGATTAGCCTAGGTGAGCTTTAAAGGTCCCTCCAACCCAAACTAGTCTATGAAAATATTTATTTTGTTTTATTTTCTTTTATCCTGCCTATGCAGGATTTTTTCCCCTTGCATGTGTTTGATATTCTCATTGGACTGTAGCTAATAGTACAGTCGCTCAGTATCATATTTTCTAACAGTGTTAGTAGTTACATAATGTTACAGTGTTAATGAATTGCATATTGGAAATTTATTAATATACATTTACTGACAGGAGATCTTTTAAAGATGACTGGCATGTCTTACATTTACCACAGATTCCTGGATTTTGTGATGGAGGATTGGGAACAAGTATTCCTGGTGTGCAGGGCCATGTGAACTGTGATGTCCTGGTTGGCTACAAGGCTGTGTACCGCGTGTGCTTTGGCATGGCCATGTTCTTCCTTCTCTTCTCCTTGCTGATGATCAAAGTGAAGAGCAGCAACGACCCCAGAGCAGCAGTGCACAATGGGTAAGATGCAGAAATGAGTGCTGAGATGAGTTAGTGATTAATTTTTGTAAGAGGAGAAGATACACATGGCTGTTGCTTTTCCAAGCCTGAGCTATGACATTGGATAATCTATCCAGAGGTTTCCCAAGATGAGAAATTCTGCTTTCTTCTAAAGACGATGACATTCAGAGATGAATAATGGCACAAAGTTTCATTCTACTGAGATTTTGTCAAGAAATAAAAAGATTTCAAAGCCTCATGGATCCTCTGGGAATTATATTCCTCTTAACTTTGAAGCTTGTAAGAACTTTTGTTCTTTTCTGAACTGTTTTCTTTTAAAGGTTATAACAGTTACACATATATATCTATATAGATGTATCTTTTCTCTTTCTGCTATCTTTTCAGTTGGCCCTCTGCAAAAAGAAATGAGTTACGTATCTAGTTTCTGAACTTTCCAGTAGATTTTCTTTTGTATTTCATTTTAGTTAGGATTATCAGATGGAAGAGTATAATGGAATTTCAGCTTGTGTGTTGACCCAGGTGGTAGTTTTCACCCAGGCACTGCCTATGTGTAATGTAGCTTCTTGAACCAAGCAGAAGTAAATATTTTTAAGAGGGCATGATGCTAAAAAGTCTAAAACCATTTATGGTGTCTAATCTTGGTGGTCAGAGTGGTTGCTTAGACTTCTGCTTTTCCAAGGTGACTGTATTTAACAGAAGCTATGAACAGCCAAGCCATAACATTTTATTTTATAGTCAGTATAGTAGGATTAGACATGTCTAGCATGAAATGAGAAAAAGCTTCAAATTATTTCTGTAGGGGAAAAATTAAGACTGAGCAGAATATTGCTTTGTTTAGTTTTTTATGGTCTAAAGAAAAAGACAGTACAATATTAAGATATGTTAGCAACAGTAATTCAGTTTGGCCTTTCCCTCCAGCCTGCTTTGTTCAGGAAAACATGCTTGTTGCAAGCAAGAAGTAAGCGGTTCAGCTACATTCTGTATCAGAGCTCTGTTGTTTTTGGGTGTTTTTTTTGTTTTTTGGTGGGGTTTTTTTGTTTGGTTTGTTTGTTTTTGGTGGTTTTTTGTTAGTTTGTTTTGGGTTTTGGCTTTTGTTTTGCTTTGGTTTATTTATTTGTTTTTTGAGTTTTTGTTTTGATTTTTTTTTCCAGAAAAAGGCACATGATGATTTTACATTATACGGGATGTTTTTTACCTAAAACTGTTCTTAAGTGTTTGGGATCTTCTTGATAACCTTATTTGGAGTTGTGTTCTCCAGTACAGATTTAGGTACAGTTTATGCAACCCATAGCAGTTTGCTCTTCTTAGCCAATCTAACATCAGCACTAGGATAAAAGGGAAAAAT
Organism: Platysteira castanea; assembly: GCA_013397175.1. Taxonomy (NCBI): domain Eukaryota; kingdom Metazoa; phylum Chordata; class Aves; order Passeriformes; genus Platysteira; species Platysteira castanea. The sequence continues at coordinate 1,358,316 of VYXC01005348.1, forward strand.
TATGTTATTTAACTGTTGCTGGTAAAATATTTAATAGCATTACTTTACTTCTATAATAACTTGTTTGTTCAATAATATGTGTTACAGTGAGCTTTATGACTTTTGATTTTTGAAATTGTGTGTATGTTCAGTAATACTTTGAGATGCAATCTTTCTGTCAGTGGCTTGAAATATTCAGAATACTAGGTTTTTCCATATATGTGTACTAACTTTTTCAAGCTTGCATGCAAGCCCAGTAATATGATCTAGTGCCAGTGTTCACCTTCTCTGCTTTTTTAACAGCGGTCAGACTGGTTTCGTGCCTCAGGTTTATAATAACAATAGAAAAAAACAATTTTAATGTATCTATGAGATAGTTGCTGGCTTGAACAGAATGCAGAGCAGCTCTAGGTGTTATTTCAGATGAATATTGTTTTCAGTTTTCATATGGGGTAGATCGTTAAGATCCCTTAAAACAGTCTGGAATTAGAGATTAAATATATACAAACTCAAACTCATTTCTGTAACTGAGAATGACATTGATTAAAAAAGAAAGTGGATTCCAAAACTAGTTTTAGTGGGGTATGTATTGCACTGTAAATGTTATAACTTGATTCAGTTTTCAGACTGGGGGTAGTCACTTCTCTATATCCCAGGGAATTAGTCCATTTTGTTCCATATTCTACACTTCTGTCATCTCACACAGTTCCACTCCACACAACTGGCACTTGTTCTTCTGGTCTCCCATCACTTGATTGTAACAGCCAGCAGGAAAGATTAAACTTGTTGAGAGTATGGGAAGAAATGGGAAGGGATAGAAAACTTGAAAAACTGACAAGTGTTTGACATTGTGGGGGTGTGGTACATATCTTTGTGCTGTTATATTCAGTTTTGAAGAACATGTAGATGGCACCATGCCTGTTTTTGGAGCTGCCTGTCACTGGGATCACAAGAAATAGTTTTGTTGGCATAACAGTCTGAAGTTACCTATGCAGGGTATATTTTTACAGTTTGTATTTGGGGTGAGATTGGTTAATCTTTGGTGGAAGATACCCCCTTGTAGTCTTTCTGGAAACATCTGATCTATTTTGACAGCCTGTGAATGCATATCTTTTACTGAAAAAAAGATTCGAATGACACTGCACTGAAACAGGGACTTAGAATTTAATTGTGTCTTTTCTGTGCAGGATAAATAATTTGCTTTTGTTTTTGTGATGAATCCTCATCAGCTGTAGGCCTAAAGAATCTGAAGTTGAATGGGAAGAATCCAGACTTTTGTATATCTTTCTCATGTAGGGAGTGAACCAAGACTGGTGGGGAGCTCCAGGACAATATTTTCTGTCATTGTAGGCACCAGTCAGATCTTTGATATTAAAAGCAGGAAGGGATTTTTTAACCCATTTTTCTGCTATGCAGACAATTCAGTAATCTCACTGCTCTGGTTTAAAATGATCTTAGGAATTAAAGAAACAGCTCACAATTGGCCTAGTTTGTAATTCATGAGTAAGAAGATACTTCTGGGAAATGTGTCAAACTCTGTGTCAGCCTAGCACAGTTTAAGCGTAATTTTTGGAGAACAAAAATCTTTAGCAGATAAAATTTTTATCCTGCTTCAAAGGAAGCAAGTTAAGAATTAGCAAATTAAAAAAAAACAACTCTTAAAGATGTGTATTTTATGTGTGAATTAGACCAGACTTAACAGTTGCCTTTTTCTCTTTATCTCCCTTTAGATTCTGGTTCTTTAAATTTGCAACGGCACTTGCAATTAGTGTTGGAGCTTTCTTCATACCAGAGGGACCATTTACAACTGGTGAGGGAATATTGTCTTCCTCTGTATCATGGTGCAATCATACTTAGTTTTAAAAGAAAAATAAGTGCATGCTGCTGTAGTACAGTTTTAGTTGTAGCTGTGTAACTACAGTGCTTCTCTGTGTTTAGGGACACTAAAATGGGGCGAGGCAGGGTAAATCATCTGTGGTTCTTAACTGTTTTTCTTTTACTTCTCTTTTAGTGTGGTTTTATGTAGGTATGGCTGGAGCATTCTGCTTTATTCTTATTCAGCTGGTCTTGCTTATTGACTTTGCCCATTCCTGGAATGAATCTTGGGTTGAAAAAATGGAGGAAGGAAACTCAAGATGCTGGTATGCAGGTAAGGAGGGACCGTACTGCAATCAGGTTTTACATTTCATTTAATGTGCATTATGTTAAATGAGTTACTCACTGAACAGTTCATTTTACTAGAGTGCAGAAAAGGCTGCTTCATGCATTAGTATCATTTTGTCAGATGTGTAGTTCAGCTGTATTGATGTCCTTCTGTTGTGAAGTTAAATAAGGGGAAGCAGGGGGAGATGCAGTCTGTTATTAACCAGTTTAACTATGGTTTTGTTTCTTCACAGCTCTGCTCTCAGCTACAGCTGTCAACTATCTGCTGTCTCTTGTAGCTATTGTCTTGTTTTATGTTTATTACACTAATCCAGAAGGTTGTTCTGAAAACAAGACATTCATCAGTGTTAATATGCTCCTGTGCATTGGTGCTTCTGTTATGTCAATTCTGCCAAGGATTCAGGTACAATTCAGGATTCTGTTATCTCCTGTGTTTTTACAATATAATTCTGCCCGCAACTTTTGATTATCTGACTTTCCTGTTTTGTGACTCCTTTGTGTAGGAATCTCAGCCAAGATCTGGTTTGCTGCAGTCTTCAGTGATCACAATTTATACGATGTATTTGACTTGGTCAGCTATGACCAATGAGCCAGGTAAGCGTGGTAGCAGTGTAGGGCTTCTTTGGGTGACCAGTTCAGCAGTAAATTGTATCTTCACCTCTTTTGCAGGGCCGCGTTAGAACAGGGTAATAAAATGTGTGTGTGTTAGGGCTCAGCTGCTTGTGCTGCTGGGAGCTGATGCTCCTGAGGGATAGGAAGGGATGGATGGACAGCAGTGAGAGAGGGCAGGGTCTGTGTGGCTGGTCCAGGCAAGCTCCCCGAGGGAGCGAGGGAAGCAGAACGGGAGCACTTCAGAGCGCGCTCACCTTTTCCTCCCCCTGAAGCCACACTCCCAGCAAGGATGTGGGGGAGGTATGAAATAGCAACCTGGCCATGCCCACACAGCTCTGAGCTCCGCCCGCTCTGCAACCAGCATACAAAGATAACGTCTTTTTCCCTTGCTTATATGGCTTGTAAGAATTTTTGCTCTTTACTGGCAGAACTGCAGTATTTTAAAGCTTAGATTTTGCAGATCACAACAGCTCCTCTGACATGCCTGGGAGTTTCATCTCCCTATCAGGTTTCACATTTCTTAGGTGACGAGCATGCTTCTGATTATGTTTCTCTAAACTGAGGATTTAAAACAAGTAATGTTGTCAATGTTTACTATGTCTGAAAACAGTTGAATATCTCTAAAAAGAAATAAATAAGTGCAAAATTCTCGTGATTAAAATAAATTGGCAGATGTTAATCTTGATGATTTTAATTTGGTCTCTGACCCTTTTATCGTAGTTGTGGACAATCTTCTGTGCTTTCGTGTCATGGAATACATGAGTCATCTAATCCAGGCAGTGATTATGGGAAAATAAGATCTTCTATTACTTTCAGCTGTTTCATTAGTATTACCTGTGGGTGCTGTGGGTTGGGAACCACTCATAATGAAAAACTGACTGACTGGCATCGTTTTCCAATTCTGAGATGACTCGGGTACCCCATCTATAGAATATGTTTGTCAGACTTATTTTCTAGCAGTAGAATTTCTGTAGTTTAAAATGCAGAGATTTTTATTTTGTTGCATCTAATTATGTGAGATGGAATAGTAAAGCAGTTGATGCGTATCTTACATAAGTTCAAAATCCTTCTATCTGCTTGAAGAGACAGATTTTTATGCCATATACTGTCATTTCCCTGCTCTAGAGAGATTCAGTAGGCTAAAATTAGATTCAGACCTTTTTTACTTCAAGACTGTCACAGTCACGAAGTTCCTTTCTATTTCTGTGCATTCAGCATGGAAATGTGCTATTAAATATTTGTCCTGTTCTTGTTTTATGTAAGTTCTAATGCAATTTCCCTCACAGACAGGCGCTGTAACCCCAGTCTACTGAGCATCATTGGTTACAACAGCACCACCACTCCAACCCAAGGTCAGGTAGTGCAGTGGTGGGATGCACAAGGAATTGTAGGACTGGTTTTGTTTTTGCTGTGTGTTCTCTATTCAAGGTAAAATTCCTTTAAAAAAATCCACTAATTTGTATTACTTCTTATTGTTGGATATTAATTGTATTTATTTGGGTAACTATACCACATCCTTTCTTGTCAAATCCAGCATCCGAACGTCCAACAACAGCCAAGTTAACAAGCTGATGCTGACCAGTGATGAATCAACACTGATAGAGGATGGAATGCCCAGGAGTGATGGCTCCCTTGACGATGGAGATGATGTTCACCGAGCTATAGATAACGAGAGGGATGGAGTTACTTACAGTTACTCCTTCTTTCACTTCATGCTTTTCCTGGCATCACTGTATATCATGATGACACTTACCAACTGGTACAGGTATTTACATTTGATTAGATGTTGTGCTGATAGCAAGCATACAAGATGCCATCCCTTGCTCGACAAGGAGGCACAAATTGCATGCTCTGGAATGTAGGTCTTGAATGGGCCTTCTCAAGGGAAGTTACTGTTTGAGTTATGTTTGGGGAATTGTATTTGAAAACTGTAGCCAACCTTGTTCACAAGTGCCTGTCATATTTTCTAGGATGATTCTTGTCATTCACTGGCCTGCTGAAATACATCCTTCTGAAGTGAACAGGATGATTCTTAAATTTTATAACAACTAAAAATTAGTAAACACTAGACCTATGTCTGGTACAGAGAGCTAGAAAAAGGACATGTTATGTCAACAGGTCAAGGGATAGGTGTTCCTTCCCATTTACTCAGCACTGGTGACTCCTCAAGTTCTGGGGCTTCCCAGTACGAGAGAAACATGGATATACTGGAGAGAGTCCAGCAAAGAGCCACAAAGATGATGAAGAGACTGGAGTATCTCTTATATGAGGAGAAGCTGAGAGAGCTGGGACTGTTCATCTTGGAGAAGAGAAGGCCCAAGGGGTGTCTCACCAATGAATAGAAACACGTGAAGCAGGGGTGCAAAGAGGATGGAGCTGGGACTTGTCAGTGGTGCCCAGTGACAGGGCCAGAGGCAAAGGGCACAAACTGAAATACAGGAGGTTCCCTCAGAACATAAGGAAACACTTTTCCATTGCATGGGTGACTGAGCACTGGCACAGGTTGCCAAGGAAGGTTGTGGTATTTCCATCCTTGGAGGTACTCAAAAGCCATCTGGGGCAGCTGAATTTAGGTGTCCCTGCTGAAACAGTGGAGTTGGACTAGAGAACCTTCAGCTGTCTCTTCCAACCGCAGCCATTCTGTGACAGGGCTTGGTGGAAGGAAGTTAGGTTGTCTGCTCCTTGCAAAAATCCTCACAATAAAATAGTCCTCCTGCATGTGTGCATTGTTGTTAGCAGCTTGATCAGGTATTCTTCAGAATTAAAAAATACAAATCATAGTCTCTAGTTATTTGGCAAAGAACAATTTGTATCGAAAAAGCAACACTGAAAGGTGTTTCCTTCAGAAATAACTCTTAATAGGTAGTCATGCTGTGGATGTGATTTGTGGCCCTGCTTGGGTTAATATGACATCAAGAGGATTAATTTCTCTAGGTGGTGTCCTCTGGCAAGGCAAAACACATTATTTGTGTCTCTAAGTGCTATCCATTTACTACCTTTCTGCAGATTTGTTAGAGATTTCTTGTAATTATTTCTGCTTCTTGGCAGCTTGTACTAAATATTTTTTTGCACTGCTGTTGTTTTTCCACCTTCCGGTGACACCAACTTACAAATGGTGTTGTTGTACTGACTGGTGTGAACTGCCTGGAATAAGGGTCCTTTGAGGTGTGAAGTGAAAATGATCTGTGAAAACAGTGTTGAAGGGTGGCATAGAACACAAGTGTGTTGTATTGAAAAAAAAAATGACAAATGATCCTTTTTCTTTTCTGTCTTTCACAGTCCGGATTCTACTTACGAGACAATGACCAGCAAGTGGCCGTCTGTGTGGGTGAAGATCTCTTCCAGCTGGATTGGCATCGTGCTGTACGTGTGGACTCTGGTGGCTCCGCTGGTTCTTACCAACCGCGACTTTGACTAAGCTGTGCTGCTCTTGAGGGAGGCCGTGCTAGCGCCTCGTGTCCCTGAAACAAACAGTATTCCGGGTAATAGTGTGGGTGTAAATACATGTGTGTGTGTGCTGTCCCGGTAGTATTCCCTGCTTTATCCTGCATGATTACCTTGAATCATGTCTTGTCATTTCACTAAATGACTTTTTCTAGCTGAGCTCAATGATAATTGCTGTAAAGATGGTTTTCATAGGATTACTCCTAGGTTGAGTGCTTTGGGAGCATGAGATGTAAGATCAAGAACTTTTGGAAGTACATTTTTTTCCCCTCAATTGCATTAAATGGTTGCAGGAAAAAAAGTGCAAGTGTAATTAGAATAACTAAACAGTACTAAGTCAGGCTTTTCAAGTAAAGGAGGGGCTGCCTTTGATGATCCCTGTTGCCTTGATTCCAAAGTAAGCCTTGAGTTAGTGTTGTTAGACTCAAAGTGGAGCATGTTGGAGTTCACTGGACATCTTGCGGCACTTTGGCACTAACAGCCTGACCTTTCCCATGCTGAGGGCAGCAGTACCTTCTGCACAGATGTGCGGGGGAAACTTGCGCCTGGAGCTGCAGAGAAGCCAGTCCAGTTTGTCCCATTGCACACAGGAGGACAGGCACCCTGGGGAGAAATATCCTGGTATCAGATGCTCAGAAGCATGTTTTTAAGGCACCTGTTTACAATGTGCATCTACATATTATTATTGGTTTTTAAAGTAGTTTAAATGGCATAGCTGTGCTGTAATTTATTGCTGTTTCGTGTGCCACTTTCTTCTTGGCTAAGCTACAATCATGGAGTTTGCAAGGAGCCGAGTGGTGAAAGCTGTGTAAGCCCTTTGGAGGAATTGAGTATTGTGATTTAAAAATAGTGGAGAAAAAGGAGCACTGAAATTACATTAACTAAAGGAGGAGGTTTGCATTTCCTGAGGCTTCAACTGAAGGGTTTGTTAAAATATTTGGGGCTCTGAATCTTGAAATCTTTTACTGTATTAAGTATTTTGCTTCTTGTCCATTGCAAGAGATGGACTTGAGCCTAGAAAGTCTAAATCTAGGTATAGTTCTGTGCACTTAAGAAATCTTAAAATGCTTTTGTGCTTGCTGCTTTGTAACTGAAGTACATAAGCTGCATTATTTCTGTTACTTGCTACAACTTGAGCCTAGAGCAGCCTGACTAGGAGTGACCCTGGAGCCTGCAGCAGATGTCATGCTCATCTCTTTCCGTGGTGTTTGTAACTGTGACTTCCTGTTGCTTTGTTCTTTAATTCTGCACCTGAACACTGACATTTACTGCAAAAGTCTGACATGTGAAGTCAAACTTGAGACAGTAGTGGAAAGATTAGTAAAGGCTTGTAATAATTTGGAATATGTTGTTACCTTATTAATAAAGAAATTTGGATGAAGATGTCCCATGACTTTTGATGCCTCATACTGCTGCTAGATGTGGCTGTTGCAAGGGTTTGTGCTACATTCTCATCCCCTCTTCTGGGGATACCTCACAGCACTGTCAGGTTCTGAGAACAGCCGACAGTGCTGCAGAGCACATCAGTGAGGCAGCGAGTCCCCGGTTCTTTTGGGAGGTCACGTGTAACCCCCTGGGTGAAGTCCTCTGACAGTTCTGTGCCCTTGGTAGCTGTGTCTCTGCAAACACAAACATGCCTTGCACCATAACTGCATTCCTCCTTCATCAACTGCTGCTGCCCCACTGGATTGCACCTGTTTAAATTTGGGTAAAACACCTGAACACCAGTTCTGTTATGGCAGTTCCTGAGTTCTGTAAGAAAGAAAAGTTGCTGAATTCAGAAAATGAGCAGACTGATCGGTCTATGGATTCAGCTCCTTGTACAAGTGGCCAGATTACTCCTTTGGAAAAACGAAATTTTGGATCCACTACCAGTGTTGTGGAACGTGGTTTTTATGTTGCATGTATGAAGTTGGTGAAACCCATCTCCTTGTGCTGAGCCTTCGTGCTCTGGAGTTTCTCAAAATTTATTTTCAGTTGCAGTTGGACTTAGTGTTTATTTTAAAATCAGGAGCTCAAGGTGAGATGATTTGGTTTAGTGTGTCAGCTGCCCCTTCACCCAGCAGTGCAGGAACCCTCTGGCTCTGTAGCACAGCTGCAGAAACTCACTGCAGCAGCTGTTGCTTCCCTGAGTGCAGTAGTGGACACACACTGTGGAGGAGGGGTAGGGCTCCTCCACTTGAAGGAAAGCAATGGGACTCGGCCACAGTTCTCCATATGAAATCAAAGACAGAACACCCTTTTGCATGCTACTACAGTTTGCTGCATTAGACACTTGTTTTGGAGGCTTATCAATAAACCCTTCGGGTTGGAGATAAACTATTTTCCAGTAATTGTGCACAGCCGGCCTTGCACAGCTATGATAGGAAAACAAGAAGCTGTTAAATCCATAACCACCTGGCACACAGAGTAAGAGACTAACTCTTGACAAGCATCACACTTAAGTAACATTTATTTTGTCAGCAGAGATGGTCCAAGTTAAAAGTACTCATGCAGTCATGGGGCCTGGCAGCTGTCAAGAACTTTTCCTCAGTTTGTGCTATGTGTGAGCACTTCCACTGAAGTGAAAGTAAGGCAGAACCAAGATTTAGCAAGGTACAGGCACTTTGTTCCCAGCTGAAGCAGGGAAAAAAAAAAGCCTACATCAGGTCCTGGTCCCCCCACCGCAAAAAAGCCTCATGTGTGTTAAACAAAATGTAAAAAAAAACCCCAAAGTACAGAAAGTCAGTGTTCCCTAACCATACACTACTAGTTTATGTCATCATATGTAAGACAAGAAGAAACCATAAACCAAAGCTCACTACTGGCAAGTGTTGGGCTACCTGCGGTACGAGCGACGTGTGCAACACCGAGTGTTCACAGCAGTGCAGCAGCAGCCTGCCTCAGCAGCACCAGCTGTGCCTGGTGGTTTGTCTAACTCCGTAGCTAAACAACTGCTTGTATAAGATAGGAAAGGTACTTCAGATTCCACATATCTGGTTACATAAAACAGTGATTTACAAAAAACTCTCATACCAAACAATATTCTAAATAAATAGTTCATCTTCATGACTATATACAGAGCCTGCCTCGCATCAGTTATCCAAGAAGGACATGTCTGTGTCCATGGGTGCTGGGGCAAGTTCGCACAGGTAGAACAGCGTGGCTTCACTCGCCTCTGCCTCCGTCAGTGGCTCCAGACGCACCAGTTTGCTCTGGGTGGGCTGGGGATCCAGGCTGCTCTCCAGGAGCTCGTCCCCTTGCGAGGATTTCTCAACAGTGGAAGGAGTTTCAGCTGTGAAACTCCCACTCTCAACAGCAGAGCCTGGGTTCCCATCAAGGAATGCAAGGAGTGGAAACGCAGTGTAGTGTATCAGCTGCTTATCTGTGGGGAAAAAAATGCCCAGAACATCAATTCATGTGCCTTTCTATATGCAGAAGGAAAAACAAAATCCAACCCACAGTACTTATTTAAAGAATAATTAATAAAAACCACGATAGGTGTTTGTTTTTTAAATATGTTTTTAAAGAATTTTTATGTTCATGCATAACATTATTTGTGCAGATTCACCCACAAAACTTCAGTTTCTCTGCATCTTGTGCAGAGCCAAAAACCTAAGAAGCAAATACACTAGGTATTGTGTTTTGGTTATTTATCAGCATAACATAAAACCAGACAAGGAGCAAGTAACTGAGATGGCTTTAAGAACAATGTTCAACTGTTGGAAGTATTTCAATAGATCACTACAACTGACCTGATCTGGGCTTAGTACCTTGTGTTTCCTGTGAAGCCGCTGGACCAGCATTATTCTTGTTAGTTTCTTTTCCCTTTGTCTCCATCTGGGAACAAAAGCAAACTCTTAAACACACATTTAAAACCTGTTCCAATGCCACTGGAACACAGCTGACAAAATACTACAAAAAATAGTATTTTATTTGTGATGAGATGCAGTGGCATTATCAGTATTACTCATACTAACCGTGGCTGAGAAAACATGAAATGGAAACACAGGCTATACAGCAAGAACAAAAACTAATGCTTTAAATGAACACGACAAATTCAAAGTGCTACATCTTTGCTCCACTGCTTATTACCGTGTTTCTTTTCCCACTAGACAATACAGATGAAACGATTCTGATAAAAGTGCATACGATGTTTGCAAGTAATTTGTGGATACACAAGTCAAGAGACTGGTACAATGTACACTATTGGCCTCAAGGTAATACAAGTTTTAAAGGATATTACTAATTAATTAGTGTGCTTTTTCCTTTGCTGTTTAAAGCCCAGCATGATGAACTCAGCTGCAGTCTTCCTATTCTCATGCAAGTCTTAAAAGCCAGAGCATGAAGTGCCATGATTCCAATAAAGAAGACAGCAAAAGATGAGTGAATTTTGCATCTCTCACTACTGCATATGTTGAGCAATGGATTTAAGACTTACTTTGGTATTAGCGATATGATCATGATCTGTAGGATTCATCTGCACAGAGCTTGTAAAAAGCTGAATAAGACAAAAGATATCAGGTATCTCAGTGTTGCTATTAAGAATACAAGACCATTGCTTCTGCATGTGTTAGAATAAGCTCTGTACTTATACCACCCTCTATGAAGACTGGAGTCTATTTACAGGTAATTACTGCTTTTACAAAGAAAATCTAGCTTTTGAGCACAATGGTTTGGAATTCCATGAAGCTTGATCACAAAGGAAACAACTGTATTGTATCTAACACAGTTTGCTGCAGTCTTAAACCACAATTCCTTCTGACATTGCTGCAAGGATAATTCTGTCTACAATATGGATGAACTTAAGTTGCAAGTGACACCAAGCTGGAAGGAGTCATCATTAAGTGGAGAGCAGAGCTGCTGTTACGAGCAATCTCAGTGAAGTGGGAGAGGGACCAACAAGCACTCCACCAGGTTCAACAGCCACATGTCACCAGGATCCAGTAATCTCATGCACTGGCCCAGTTAAGGTTAGGGTTAAGGAACAAACGGACAGGGAGCAGCACATCAGAGGGGACATGTGAGTCATGGCAGAGAACACCCTGCCACCAGCCAGCAGCATGGCCTTGGTATAGGGAGGAAAGTTCTTTTTAACCCCAGTTCACTGAGAAGACCACAGATGGTGTGTTGGGTTATTTCAAAGCAAGAGTATTAATCTACTTGACATATAAGTTCACATCACAACAAATAAAAGCATTATTTCATTAAGAAAGCCACTGTTCAACAAGAAACTTAAGCATTCACTTGAGCAGTGATGTAGCATTCAGACTTATACCGGTGCTCCAGAAACTCGTAAGTATTTATAACTTTGCTTTTAAAGGGAAGAAAGGACAAAAAAATCATTTGTGGTTTAAATCCATTCTAAACAGCAACAACACACAATATTTTCTATACCCTATTACGAAAATACTTAAAATAAAGCCAAAATTACATCAACCAGGAGATCTGGATCTATGCTGAACTGTCGTCCTGATAATATAGCCTGGAAGTCCTCCAAACTGCAGTCAATACTGTCCAGATAATCCAGAAGTTCAACTCTAGAAGGCAAACAATATTTTATTGCTGTATCCCTTAATAAAGTAAGAGAAATCCCCAAGTAAGCTTTACACAGATGTACTACATGCATCTAAAAATCTTCACTAGAACTAGAATGAACTAAGTCTTTCACAAGAAATGACCTCTGGAAAAAACGAAGACTTTCAGTCTCTTCAGAAAAGAACCCAAGTACAGCAGACAAGTGCTCTGAAATAGGTATCACGGGAAGCACATCAGCCTAACACTATGACATGACATTAGCAAAGGTTCAATTCTTGCATCCACATAGCCCTAATGAGTCTAATCCACCTGCAAGAGTGACAAAAATAAATCCTGATTGTTTAAACTATCTCCACAACATTACACTGCCACATTACACATCTCAACTCACTTAAAAATGAAAATCAGAGGTTGCATCTTAAAATACTTAAAATACAAGGATCTTCAGAAACTGGCTGGCGTAACAGTGGCCTGTAAGTTTGAAGTTCTCAGTAGAAACTGCTATTCATTTCTTTTTACTTCAGTCAAATAATCAGTTCTAATACTTGAAAAACAAAAGACCAGACTACTCACTTTCCAAGAATATTTATATTTTGTGAAATTACTCCATTTTCATTGAGTATGGAATCCATCACAGAGACTGGATCTTCTGCAGTTAAAGTTGACTGGTTATTCAGCTGTACAGCACTTGTCATGAGTGGGCTTGTGCTGTCACTGACGGAGCTGGCTGGATCATTACCTGGGACAGCAACTGATTCGGTGCTTTTATCCCCTTGAATTACAGGGGCATATTCATCTTCGTTATCATCTTCCACAATTACAATATCAGGAGAATGGTAGCTACAGCTACAGCTGTAATACCACAAATGAATTTCAGCATTTCATACACATTTAAATTGCTATTATTCCACAGGTTTAGTTACTTTTCACTTTAGCCATGCTACTATTCAAGCTACTATCAGGAAACAAACTTTTCTACTGCTTTTTAATACTAAACACAGAAATATACGCTAAATAGCTATTTTCCATTGACATGGTTCTGTAATGATTAATACAATTAATGCAGCTCGGTCAGCAGACACTTCTGTGCCACATCACAATAACCAACTACTAAAGAGCTGCAGGAACACTGACACTTTTGTCCTTAGAACAACTATAAGATGCTTGCATATTGATGTGATGTACAAAGTGAACCAAAGCACACAATCTCATCAAACCAGACAGACAGTATATATTTTGAGTATTTCCTGTTGAGCAGCATCATCTCTGGAGCACCCATAACCAAGGATCCCGGTCAACAGGTTTGTAATTAAAATAACTTTCTAACGCATACCAGGAACAAAACCTGAAAACCAAGAGCAAGCCTCAACTGATTTGCCTTCATCCATATTCTGGTTCTTAACCCTTTAAGTAGCTGTTAGTTAATGTTGCCTCTCTACCACAGCCTTTTCCTCGTGAGGCTTTCTACCAGAGAATGCATTCCCAGACATCAGCTGAGCAAGAAACAATAGTACCAATTCAAGTGTAAGTACAAATACTAATTTTTTTCCTTGAGGCATAATACGGGCTCTATCAATCCAACGGAATTCAAGAAGAGAGTTGCATCTAAATCTCTGGACCAAGTTTCAACTTGCTTATAGCTGAAAGATGAACAACTTCTGTAGTACCAGAGTACAGACAGGAAAGAACATAATCACGAAACAACTGGGACTGAAAAAACCCCAGAATCCTGAGATTAACTGGCTTTATGCAAAGACCACACCAATACCTGACAAACACTATATGTAAATTATTCTCCACAAAAACAAGGGAAGTCATTCCTGTCTGTATATGCAACCAAAAAGTAAGAAGACTTCTCTTACTCTTGCTTTGGACACGTAGTATATAGAATTATAATGCACTAATACAGATTATTTTCATGAGTTTCCATCTATCCTCCCGATGATTAAAACTTCAACAGCCAATTAACTATTCTGAAACAAATCCAGAGGTCAATAAATCAAAAGCTAGTGTCAATTCACAGATGAAGTTTCTATACGTGCAGGGGTGCAGAATGATTCTAACCACTTCACTAAAAAAATTATCTAAGACATCTGAATTACTGGATATTATACAACACTGAAAGCCATTTATCAACACATACTTCTTGAGAATTCTTACTTGGAAGAATCTGAAGTGGTATCTTCACTTGTTTCTGGTGTAACAGGAAGATTTTCTTCATCAGCCATGGGATGTTCTTCCTCAACCACATTCTCAGTGACATCGTAAATAACAATGTCATCTGAAATTTGTTCCCTTTGTTTTAAGCCCTCATTTCTGTTGAGAGGTACCTGAGAATTATTTTTAGAAGAGTCAGAGCACAGAAGGATGACGAGCTTCAGCATTTTGACAGTTACCATTGTATCCTAAAATGCTTCACATCTAATGAAGTCTAAGAGCTCTCCTACACCTTGGAGATTACAAGCAGTTTGTACAGATCTATGTTTAATAGAAAAAGCCATAAAAGTAAATAAACAAGCTGGAGAATAACAGCTACAGGAAAAATAATTTGGCAAATCCTAGACGCATAGAAATAAAAATATACTAGCACTGTCAGAACTAAAAATATTAAAACAGTGACTGCTGTTTAAACAGTACTTTGTTATAAAGCTACTAATTCTAGTGCCATACTACTGTACTTGTTTTAACGATTTCCCGGCCAGTCATTATTTGGACAGCAGAAAGTAACTTTGAGTGGTGTGACTCATTCAAATGTAACAGGAACATGACATGATTTTTCTGGGTTGAATGCTGCCTTGCACAGCAACACACTGTACCCTTGTCCCTGTATGGTGCCAGGGACGCCACATTCCCAGAGATAACAATGCAACATTATATGTGCTATTTCTAACAGCACCATTCTTTCAGCAGGATCACATCAAGCTGTATTTAATACACAGGTAACCCATTTATACATGCTTACGTTGGAAAGTGAATGGTGATTATCAACACATTTAGCTTCTGAAGGAAACAACATGGCCTATCACATACAAGTTGACAGCTCTCAGTATACAGCTACGTTTTAGTCCCCACATGACAATGAACTTGATCCATCTGCCCACATGCACTCCTTCATCATGACAGAGTACCCATAATAGAAAACTTACATGGTGGCTAGTGTCAGCTGGTTCTTTTACAATTTTCTGAAATACATTCGACTTTGTAGGTCCGTTAGTGTTCAGAAGTAGAGGCCTACATCAGAAAGTGTAAAGGAAGAAAGCCATTTCAAAACCACCTCTTTGGTAATTAGATAACAAGGCCAGTCAATTTATCAAGCGGAGAGCAAGTTTTCAAGATCATATTTACCTCTTGCGTTTTAGGCTCACTAGTTGGTTATTCTGCACCAAGGTAACAAGGAATTGTACAATCTGTAAGGGAGAGAACACTATTGTTGGTGCTCTACTTTGTAATTGCTCCTCTTGAGTACCAAGGTATCTTATAGCAGAAGACACCAATAATAAAATCGATACATAAACAACAAAACACCTCCTTTGTATAATAATTATACAGAGCTGTTCAGAAAAATTAAAAATCAAGGCAAAAACCAGTGCTGATAATATCTAAATAGTTATTCAGTTGTCAAAGAAAGACTTTTCACATAGCAAGTGGTAAGGGTAGACTTTTACAAGACATCATACAGTACACAGAATCCAGCAATGCAAACAATTAGAAGAATTCTAATTAGCAATGACAGAAGGCATATAGGGATGTGGTCCATATACTCAACCTGTATCTGTAAATACTGGTTCTGGTGAAAGGCGTTTTTGACAGATTCAGAAAAAAATTACATTTACAATTAACAGTATTCATCAGCTGCCTTTCCTTTTGAAATGTTAGACTTCTTTCCCTGATGTTTTTAATTTAAAGCTTTAATGTATGTCTCCGGCTTGAAGAAACTGGGAAAAAAAAAACCTCACAAAGTCTCTGCTACAAGGCTACTTTCTAGTGATGCCCTTTCTGTTATGTTAAAAAAAATAGATCTATCAACTCTATGCATTTATATCAGTTTTGGTAATCATAAATCTAACTGTTAAATAATCTAAGTTAACATATTATCAAGGGGTTCCACTCAATTATCTGTTCCTCTGGTAACTTTAGAAAAGTTTCTCCTGAGATCACTCAACACAGAGAATTAGACATCTGATTCCTGAAGTAATAAAGAATGGGCAGACCATGTTAAGGGTACCTTAATGACTGATGTAGGATGTTCTTGAGCTTCTTTCTTTGAAAATGTTTACAAGACTTTGGCCTTATTTTCTGCTTATGCAGTAAAATACCCTGAATGTTTGTTTCACTAGGATTTGTTCACCATATACCACCCTGCTTTATTTTCTATTAAAGAGGGATTTGACATTACAGAAAGCTGAGTGAGGGCAAAGCAAGGTAACGTGGCACAGCATTCCTAGCTCAGAAGCACTCACTCAAGCACAGAACACTTCAATGAAGCCTTACCTTTCGAATAACTTGCTGCTGTTTCAAGTGTTTTGCTCTCAGTTCCGACACTTCCCTCCAAAGGGATTCATTTTCTCTGTTTAAAAATGATGATTTAGAAGTCAAACTAAAACTAAGTTATTAATTTTTGTTAGAGATCAGTTGGCTTCATTAAAACTCTGAAATGTGTTTTTAGATTGCGGGTTGGTGTGGGAGTGTCACACAGTCAGGAAGCAGCCTTGGAAAGTAACAATGAAATAGAGACCCAAACACAACAAATGGCCTGCAGAGAATTTCCATCTGCTTTAAAAGGAAGAAAAATAAAATTTTGCAAATTTGGCAATAATCATTACCCATATATTCAGCATTTAAAAATTAACTATCACCTTTAACAGTTACCTCTATTAGCTCCAGTAAAGGGGCATGTTAGGTGATAAAAAAATAACAGGAGCATGTCAGAGATGGCAGTTTTCAGGAAACACTGCCATTTTAGAAACGTTGGTTCTTCCGGCACTCACAGGGCTCCAGTTACTGAGACAGTGTAAAAGTGTCCTATTGTAACCACGAGCCTTGTTGTTTCCAACAGTGTACGCCATATTAAGAGGTAGATAATGACTACCAAAAGCTTCAATGAATATGGGAAGACAACATACCACCCTTCTCTCTTCTGCAGTTTAATTTTCAATACAAAGAAGCAAACTCCACTGGTGTTTCTGTTTTTAGGAAACCTTAAACTAAGTTTTCAGAAACAGCTGCTTGTATGCAGTGTGATGCAGGGTACTACTCACTCCTCAAACTGCTCCTGTGTCCAACATACAATTTAAGAGAACAGTTCCATCACAAAATTAACAGCAGAAGTTAGGGATTCTAAACTTTCTCAATTTTCTCACTAGCTTTATCAGCATGTTTTGTAGGACCAGGTCTTCTGATTTAGCTCCAGTTTCTACCTCAATAATTTTAAACTGATGGGATGACTACATGGATGTCAAAGACCAACCACTATGTTCTCATCTCTACAAACTGTCATGTCATGAGCAACTGGCTGTCAGTTCAGTCACAGCCAGCCCTGCTCTGGGCAGCAGTTTGGACCTGATGGCCTTCTGAGGTTTCTTTCAATCCAAATTACCCCAGGATTTCAAAAGGGCAAATATGATTCTTCCTCTAGACTGGCCACATTCTAACAAAGACTATGCTTAGGCAAAAGAAGTTTGCCTCTGAATATTCTACTACTCAAGTCACTAGAACTGAAGTCTAGAAATGAGAAAATTTACTTCTTGAAACTTGAACTATGGTAACCTCTGCCACAGATGTACACTGTCCATTTCTCAACATAATTTAAGGTACTCTGAGACAGAGTTTCTATTGAGGTGATGTGACTTTCAGTGCCTGACATTATGGTCATGTCTCTTTTCTGTATCTACATACTCTAAAGCATTAAGTAATTTGTGACACACATCTCTCTCACTGTTGACAATAAATCGTAATTTCTAAGCAGGCAATAATGCAATTCTAAAACAACTCTTTTTAATTTGAATTTCAGACTATGTTCCTCTGTCAATGAGGTAACTAAGGAATTTCCAAATTAGATTTCTAAGCACACTTTCATAGGCATTAACTTTTCTGCAATTTTAAACAGTGGGGGAATGAGGACAAAAACAATAGGAAAATAAAAAACAATGAGCAAAGACATTAATTGTCCTATGAAAGTATTATATGCAGATTGCACAAACCAAACTCTGCCTCAACCAAACACAGTAACTACTTCAAACCTGAAGACAAAACCCAGCATATTTTATACTAAGAGCTGATTTAAATATTCAGCCTCAGCATCTATAAAGAGCTATTATTAAAGTTGTTATTTAATTGCCTACTACTAGTGTTCTGCAAACATCAACACTGCTTATTACTTTTAATAGTATCAGAATATTCAATTTTAAAGCAATTTTTCTATTGAAATTTATGTTCCTAAAACAATAATTGAAGTTAGGCAACCAGAAATCAACAGACACCTAAAATTAGGTCTTTGTCCACTATCTAGTGTCACAGTTACTCAGCATTAAGAACCGTTTACTGATGAAGCAACTTACCTCTTCAAAAGAGACAACTGAGATTCAATAGTTGTTTGTTTAATTTCCACTTTCTGAGCACTGCATATTATTTTAGAGAGATCTTCCTGTATCTTGTTTTCTTCAGGTCTTGAAGAAGAAACCTTTAAAAGATTAGAATCCAGAAACAACAGTTCCTTTAACTGATGCTTAACTATTATTCTCTTCTGGTGATTTTCTCACTAATATTGACAAAGTATGCATTTAATTTAGTAATAGACCAAGCATCCAAAAAACCCCAAAACCAGGAACACAGCTGTCACCACCTTAGCCTTAGTTGTTACAAACATTTGTGTACACTCAGACTCTTCAGGCATTTTCCCAAGTGCTCTACTTTGTCATAACTGCATCGCAATAACCTGGTGATAACAAGTACATCACTCTGTGCTGGTTTTGGCTGGGGTAGGGTAATTTTCTTCATAGTAGCAAATACAGGGTTGTGTTTTGGACTTGTGCTGTTGTGCTGCAGTGGTGGTAATACAGAGATTTTTTTGGTACTGCTGAGCAGTGCTTACACATGGAGTCAAGGGCTTTTCTGCTTCTCACCTCACTCCACCAGTGAGTTGGCTGGGGCTGCACAAGAAATTGGGAGGGCACACACACAGCTGGGACAGTTATCCCCACCCGTCCAAAGGAACATTCCATACCATATGGTGTCATGCTTAGCATATAAAACTGGGGGAACAAGAAGGAAGTGTGGGGGATGTTCAGAATCATGGCATTTGTCTTCCCAAGTCACCATTACATGTGACAGGGCCCTGCTTTTCTGGGGATGGCTGAACACCTGCCTGCCCAGGGGGAGTGGTAAATTAATCCCTGGTATCGCTTTGCTTGTGTGTGTAGCACTTGCTTTACTTATTAAAGTGACTTTATCTCAACCCACGAGTCTTCTCACTTTTACCTCCCAATTCACTCCCACATCCTGACATAGGGAGAGTGAGCGAGAAGATGTGTGGGGCTGAGCTGCTGGCTGGGGTTAACCATGACATCCAGTTTAATTTGCCATATTTCTATTTGCCATCTATATCCGCCTGACTCAGTAACAGCAGAGCATATTTTAGAAGTATAACAAACACATTTATTGGTTTGCCTGTATTTTCTCTTGGGTGTAAAGTTTGATGCTTACACTAGCTTTGTTCTGAAACAAGCTACATAAAAAAGCAGTTTCTTATATTGCTGATGGTAAAGTCAAAGCATGCTCTGCACTTCTAATACTCATTTGCAAATTGTCATATTACATAACTCACTCTTTTTTGCCACCTGTGAAACTTGACTATAATGACAGCAAGTAGGTTAGATAAAAAAGCCTTGTCAAATCCCCCAAAATATCTTTAGAAAAGCTCAAGATATAAATGAAAGCAGGGCAGTTTGTTTCCATAAACTCTGAACTTATTTGAACTCACAATCCTGCAGTTAACTTGACATGAACTTAGCTATTCATCAATACTTAATAGTACAGGTTTTCCACATACTGAATTTTCACTAACCTTCCTTTTAATGTGTTCCAACAAGTCCTCCCGGCCCTGCCTAAAATATGCATGCCGAAACTCTACTGGACCGTTTCGCTCCAGTTTGACAATTCCAAAATCAACATGGACAACTTTACGGAAGCCATCTTTAAAAAAACAAAAGGAAAGAAAAACCTCAAAACCCGCATTAAGAAATTCAAAGTATGCTCTTCCAACTATCCTGTTACCAATTTTGAGGATAAGATAGTATCCTAGTTGCAGAGAACACAAGGCCTCTGCTCAAAGGAAATTATAACTTAACTTTTATGTACAGGATTTAGAACTGTGATAGAATGCAAAAATCCAGGAACTTACACATGTTTAACTGTCTGACAAAGCTTGCCATGTTGTTGTGCTTGAAGTACTTGGGAAGTATCTCTTTTGCAAATCTCTGTTCATCCAACACCACGAAACTCTTGCCATTCTAAAATGAGAGAGACACATTAAGCTACTTAAAAACCATAGCAGAAAACACATTGGGCTTTTAGAATTAATCACCAGACTGGAATGTTTCCTTTGTGGATGCAGTACATTACTGATCTGCTTGCCTACAGTTTTCCAAAACAGAAAGCGTACAAACCTTGCAGTTGCAAAGCAACTGAGTACTATCAATTTATATCACTACCTGGATTTGAAGGCGAACATCTCTATTGTTATGCACTACTTTCTCAATAAATGAATGAATTATGTACCAGAAATTTTCAGTTTCACTACAGGACAATACTATCAATTTTTAACATAGTTTTGAAGCCTTGGTAAGGAATCTTAACAAAGAACCTGAGCAAGGAAAAAATACCAACAACCAGCTGAGAGTCTCATCTGCTTTACAGTATAAAAGCATGATTGGTTTGATAGGACTTGAAGAGCAGATGGAGTTGTCAAAAAGCTGAGTGTGTCCACTGGGTATGGGACCCCACTGGGTTTGGAGTTACCAAAAAGGTAGCCACCTAAGGCAAGATTCCCCTGCTCCTGGAATGTCAATTATGAGGAAGGCTTGATCTTTCATTTAATCCACAGGCTTTAACTAAAATAGAAGGATCAGCTCTTTGTTCTTCAGTGACTGCACTCCATTTAATTACAGGGCAAGTAATCGGCAGAATGCAAATTACCTACTTCAAAATGGTTTAGGTTTTGTCTACACATCCTCAATACTCTAACCCTGTAGTTAATAAAAAGTCTTATCATCTTCAACAAATGTCAGCACTATTCCTGCATCTTCTTAGATGCCTTTTAGTTTAATGAGTCGTTTTTCTTATCCTCAAATGCCAGCAATTCTATGATCCCAAGAAGTTTAAAGAACCAACTGTCAGACTATATGAAGATCCTTGTCCAAAGGCTGGTGTCCTTGTTTCAGCTAGGATAGAATTAATTTTTTTTTAGTAGCTGGTAGAGTGCTAAGTTTTGGATTCAGTAAGAGAATAATGTTGATAGTAAGTTGATGTTTTAGTTGTTGCTGAGCAGTGCTTACTTTAAGTCAAGGTCCTTTCAGCTTCCCAAGTGCTGTCAGCAAGCAGGTGCACAAGAAGCTGTGAGGGAGCATGGCCAGGACAGCTGACCCAAACTGGGCAAAGGGATATTCCATACCACAGAACATCATGCCCAATATATAGACTGGGCGAGTTACCCAGCAGGAGGGCCAGCTGCTGTTTTTGGATGGGCTGGGTACTGAGCAGAAGGTGGTAAGCAAAGGTATTGGGCATCATTTGGGTTTTTTTGTGTTTTCTTTCTGTTTTATTACTGTTATAATATACTTCATTTCAATTTTAAATGGTTGTTATCTCAACCCACGAGTTTTGCTTTCTCTCCTAGGATGTGGGGAAGTGAGCAAGTGGCTGTGTTGTACATGGCTGCCAGTGGGGGTTAAACCACAACAGCTTATTCCTGCAAATCGGCAGGGAGCATCAGAAACAGGATGTTATAAATGGCTTTCCAGTGGAGGACTTAGGCGCATAACACTGAGAGGAAGGTAGAGAGATGAAAACTTCCAGTAATGTCTACCTACCTCCTGCTGAGAATCAATCAGTGGAAGGAAAGGGGAAGCAAAAGAAATGGCAAGAACAGACTATTTTAGCCAATGCTGTGTGTGAAACTGACAAACTGAAGGTGCTGAACCAAGTGACACTACAGTGACCTGTGACACCAGCAGACAACTTCCATGTGGTGCCTCACTTTATCTCCACTTTGACATGGTCCAGGCTTAGCACACGAGAATCTGGGAAACACACCCACTAGCTCTTGTTGCCCTGACAATCATTTCCAGCAGAACTGTACAGACATTAAGGCCTGCAAGCTTCACTACAAAGCTAAATACGATTGTCAACTCCTAGTGCCAATAACTGCAGCATAGAGCAGTGTTCCAAGTGCTTCATTTGGTATTCCTCGCCTGTATTTCCACGGACAACACATTCTGTGGTTTTAATCTGCAGGGACACAAAACTTTGGTTGTTCCATTTCAGATGGCATTTATCCTTAGGTGTATGGATAAAGATTTGTAGAGGAGGAAAGCAAAATGTTATAGTAATTGTACTCTCCCTTCCCTGATACATTTGGTACACTTTTTGCACCCTATAATATAAACACACAGCATTTCTAAAAGATATCACAAGTAATCCCAATACTTCCCTCCCACAAGCACTTGCTAATAATATCAACTGTGATAAGTGGACCTTCCACTCTAGATTCAGCCTTGCAGAATCTCAAACAATTATTTTTACTGTTAATTAAAAAAATAATACAAAGATACCTAACAGGTATCGGCGTGTTTACCTGAGATAAACATAAGCAATGGATTTGGAAATTCTCCATTAAAAACATAAGGTAGCAAAAATAGCATTTCTTAATGTAGACAACATCAATCTTCATACAGTCCTTAGTATCTCTCTTCCAAAAAAAAAGAGAAAAAACAAACAAACCCCCCAAAAAACCCACAAAAAATTCCACCCCTCAGAAAATAAAGCATAAAAAACCCCCAAAAACCAAAAACAAACAAAGAAAGAAAAGCTGCCGTAATCTACTGAGACCTTCTGCTTCCCTCTTTGGGAAGTTCTGGCTGAAGGTACTGGTAGGCTGGTAGACCATTTTCAGTAAAATATTTAAGACATTTTATTATTTCTCAAGCATTTAAAATAGAGAGCCCTCAGTTGAGTTAAACTCAACATCACTTAAAGATATTGATACAAATTGAGAACAGGATTTTATTAAAAACAGCCTATAGAAAAAAAATGAAGTAGCTGTTATTAAAATATATGCGTAGCATTTAGCACAACTGTCAGTGATGCTCACTGCAGCAACTTGTCAGCCCTTCACTGCACTCTAAGAAGACTGGTGCCCAATTCGACTTCCCCCGTGGCCCATCCCCATCCCGCCGCTCCAGCAGGTGGACACCGAGCCCAGGAAGCCCCCGGCCATCCCCCCACGTGGCCGCTCCCCACGGCCCCTGCGGGATCCGGCCCCGCGGGAGACACACAGGCAACAGCAGGCCTGAGCACGCCGCTCTCCCCATCCTCCGGAGCTCTCCGGCAGCCCCGGCACACCGAGGGCGAGCCCCGTTCCTGGCGCACCCCATCCCGCGGCTGGAAATCCCCCCGCAGCTCCGCGTTCCCCGCACGCCGGCTCCTTAAGCGCACGGCAGAATCCCCCGGGTCCCGGGTCCCTTCCCACCAGGGCCGCCCGAGCCTGCTCAGTCGGGGCCGCCAGACAGACACCCCCCCACCCTCCGCGGGGGTGCCTGGGGACGCGCCCCAAGGGCGGGCACCGGAGCTCCTACTCCACGGATGAGACAAAGCAGAGGCTGAGGGCCAGCGAGGTGAGCCGGCCTCCCCCCAGCCGCTCTGGCCAGCCCAGCCCAGCCCGGCCCGGCCCGGCCCGGCCTGGCCCTGCCGGAGCCCGACCAAGCCATGCGGCCGTGCCCTCATTTTCCATCTTCCCCACGCGCACGCCGAGGTTCACGGCCCCCAGCACGCCCCGGTGCCTGCCGGAGCGAAGCGCAGGGTGATGGCGGGGGCTCCGCCACACGAGGGCGGGAAGGGGGTCGGGGGGGGGGAGCGGCCGACCTGGCTCCAGGTGATGAGCTGGTTGCTGGGGGTCTCGCCCAGCAGAGCCCACAGCTTG